>JAECMU010073209.1:0-16054 GCA_016106625.1 Dracogyra subfuscus
TAATGCGCTATTATTTAATTTACACGCATGTTGGATACCATTTATACACCACAAGGGCGGGTATAGCTGTATATGGCATCAAAGCGATTGACGATATTTGTTGATAGCAAAGCGTGAGGATGTTATCAGCAATATTAGTTCACCTTTCAACGGGGGAGAGCAGGTGCAAGACTCACAATTGTCAGAGTTGAGACGGTGTCCCTTGTCCCCTTCACTTCCGATGTCTGTGAAGTTGTGTGTTAACAGCTTTTGTATAAGCAAAAAGTGATATAAAATTGGGAGGAAAGATTGCACCTTGCACCTTTAACAGACATACCTTTTGCTAAAAAAAAAAAAAAATCCCTCCCACACACACACCTAAAAACCCACCAGATATTGATTTTTATTTTATTTAATAATAGTAATATTTCAAAGATAACCAAAACACCCCCCCCCCCCCCCCCCATACCCCCGTCTTCAACAAGTCAGTCGTGCTTGGTTGAACGTAGCATCTAGCCGTTTGATACCATTAACCTTGTCTGTATAATTCAGGCCGATTTTTCTTTCGTGCCGAGTTATTTTTATGCCGAATCACACCGCAGTTTCCTTAGGCCAGATACCGCTATCGAATTCCTCGATAATTTAGCTCCGTGTCGTGTATTGCGTGATCGAGAAAAAGCACACGTGAGTAAACCGTAGCGAGAGGGATTCGTTTACAATAATTGGCGCATGCGTAGTGGGCGGTATTCGTCGGTCTGTAAAATTTCAACTGGTTGGCGGTACAATATCGCAGACGACAGAGTAGAGTTAAGATGTGCGCGAAGGACGATACGACGTCAGAAGTTTTGTGAACAGATACATGTATATATATACTTGAGGAGTTGTCATTGAGAAAAGACGCGGGGAAACACGTATTTGATCGAACTGTCACAAGCGCCATGTCAATGCCGCACCGAACACAGAGACAGCACTGTTTTCTGTGCGACTTGCCTCGCACCCCATGGGCAATGTTGCACGACTTCACCGAGTCGGTCTGTAGAGGGTGTGTCAACTACGAAGGACCCGATAGGATCGAAATGATCATTGAAGCGGCTCGACAGATGAAGCGCGTGCACGGGTTTCAGGAGCGAACGTTGCTGAAACCGAGTAACGTACCCACTCATTCAGGAAGTGCACGTGCTGCTTCGCACGATTCCCAGAACATGGAACCGCCGAGGGCGCACCACGGACCGCCGCCCCTCGATAGATTTTCGGTGCACGACGGCCACCGCGGCCCAAACGTAATGGATTACCCAAGGCTTTCCAATGGATTAACATTAGGCCACAGTCTACATCGGCCTGATGAACTTCTGACTGACTTGCAGCGTGGAAGTCCACATCTTGCACGTGGATTAACTCACAATCCCATGCCAGCACCTATGTTACGGCAACCTCATTTTGGATGTCCAGGCTCAATGCTTCACCCTCCAGTTATGAATGGAAAACGTGTTGACCACGATGAAGAAGAAACTTCTAATCATTCCAGTAGTGATGATGCAGGACCAAAAAATGGTTCACCTGAGGATTCAAATAGTAGACCCTTTCAGGTAAAAGAAACTTTAAATATATTGGCAACTATCGTACCATTTGAAGTGAGGTTAAAAAAGGATCCCTTGTTCCTGGGGCGTATTTTTTCATTCGATGTAGGCACAAAACACCCTACAGAATATGAACTAAGAGTTTATCTTGAATATCCCCTTGGATCAGGAACCATATATAATGGTGTGTCCAGTGTGGTAAAACAAATGTATCATGACTGCCAAAAGGATTATGGGAAGGGATTGTCATCTGGATTTAAGCATCTGGAGTATGAAATGAAGCATGGTGGTGGTGACTGGAGACTGTTGAGTGATATGCTTCCAGAACCAATGAGGTTTTTTAGAGAACCTGTAAATCGTGAATTGCTTCCTAATCCATATGTTGACAGTAGTTTGCCATCACTTCCCAGTGCTAGCATACTGGCTAGAGGACCAAGTCGTAAGAGTTCAAGTAGTATGGTTCTTTTCTATGATGGACGGAAGAGGAAAAGTTCACCAGATGATGATGATGATGTTGGAGGAAAATTAACAGAAGAACAACATAAGAGACAACAGTGGTTGCAGAATCACGCTGATTCCATAAAATTGACAGTTTCATCAGCCACCTGTGGGTTAGGTGTGCCCAGTTCAACATCTTTGTCCCCACAGAGTAACCATGCCTCAACCCCGCCTGATGTTGCAGTGGGACACAATGGACCATCGCCCATGGCAGCACTAATGAATGTCACTGATAATCTTGTTCAGCATGGTTCTCCATCAAATACAGAAAGTGGTAGCATTAAAAGTCTTGGCCCTAGACTTGATGGCCATTCACCCAGCCATCCACCTTTGTTACGAGGACGTCTTGTTTCCACATATGGACCCGTTTCTGATGCTGGTATTGGAAGTAGTATGCCAGAATCGACAGTGGCAAGTGCGGAGATCTTGAGGTGTACTCTGTGCCATGAGAGACTTGAAGATACCCATTTTGTTCAGTGCCCTTCAGTTGGTATCCACAAGTTTTGTTTCCCATGTTCCAAAGATAGCATCAAGAGACAAGGGTCAGGATCAGAAGTGTACTGTCCCAGTGGGAAGAAGTGTCCCCTGACGGGATCAAGTGTTCCTTGGGCATTCATGCAAGGTGAAATTGTAACTATTTTGGGAGATGATTTCAAGGAAACAAAAATTAAAAAGGAAAGAGATGCATAATTATGAATATATTTGTGACATGTACTTACTTGAAAGCTTTGCTATGAACGAATTGAATCATGAATTATCTTGAGAGGGAAAACAAGTACTTTGTGTTCATTTAAGTTCAGCAATTTGTCATTTGGATGTTTATTCATCAAACACATTAAATTCCGTGAATTCAACTGCTCATATTTTTGTTAAATTGTTGTTGAGGTTGGTTACTTGATAATGAAAGACATTATGGGACGTGTAAGGTCCTAACTGAACCCCGAAGTATCCCAAGATGTGTGATTGACTTTCTTCATTTTGTTTACCCGTGGCTCTGCTATTTTGTGAATGACTGTCAAGCAGGAAAAGCACCGCTTGAACTCAGGATTTAAAATCTCCTGTGATGGTGAACATGAGCTGGCAACACGTTCTGTACATAGTGTGATTGCATGGCCACAGAGTCGAACTCCCGATACCTCAAAGTATGTGCTAAATGCACTTTGTGGCAAAAATGTGGCTTTAAGAGATTTCAATATTACATTGTTGCTTTGACGTGTAAAGGTAACTGATACAAACTATTTATGTCAGCATTACATTGTATCTTACATTCTTGCCTTTGTCAGTTTTAGTATGAAGGTTTTTTGTTGTTGTGAAATTTAAATTTAAAATTCAAGCTACATTTCAACATTGACATGTCAGATGTGATTTTTCAACTTTTTAAATCTGATAGTGATTTCAAAATCATAAATAAGTGTAAATAGGTTCACAATTTTTTTTTTTACATGTATACAATAGTATATATTGTACTTGTGAGTAACCTAACCAAAGTACACAAGGTCTGTGTGGTACATCGATAATCCAAATGTAAACTGATTTTGCAGTGAGATGCTTTACTATGTGACTGCTAATTTTCTTGCTGTCTTTACATCCAAATATCAATCTAGAACATTTAAAAGAGGATAAAGGTTTAACCATATAACTAATTGGGAATTTGTGGGAATTAAATTTGTCTAACTGCCTGACAGATACGTCAACAGAATGATGGTGTGCATGAAATATTGTGCCTTTAAATCATTTACACAAAGTAGACTGGATCTGATTTGAAATGCTGAAAGATCATTTCAGCAGTTATATTTTGTTTAAATGGGTATCACATGCCTGTGCTGAAGCCTGAACAGGGTTAGGGTTAGCTTGATTAGACGTCTTGATTGTAATTTGATTATCAGGGCTCGAACTTAACGACGACACCGATGGCAATTGCTCTTGTTGTTGTTGAGATATTAATTGCCATAGGTCAGAAGCATCACCGATGGCACAAAAGTGTTGCAAGTGAAGATTCTCAATAATGGCAAAATGTTTACACCTGGTGTACATTATCTGCCATATATAACATTTATACATTAAAATAGGTCTACATACAGCAAAATAACCATTCAGTCTTATTTATTTGCTGAAAATTTCTTTTCCTTCTTAAATTGCAGAGGGCAGGGTTTAAATTGGACCGTTTCAACCACAGCATTTTTAATTTTAAAATTGCTGTGTGATTATTCAGCAAGTGCCCATCATTGATAATATAACATTACCATCATACATCAGATATATGTAATGGTGATACTGACACCCACTCCCACAAGGGTTAACTTATTCAGCACAATAGCAGCTCTAGGCTAACTTATTCGGTCTTCTATATTTAATTATTTATTTTAAAGTGAAACAATAATGAGCATGTACCGTAGCCCATCTACAATGTAATTTCAGGTGGTTTACTTTTTCAAAATAAACATACATGTTGGGGGAAATGTATTTCAGACCGTTTTTAATCATATAAGAGGTATTAACATGTATTCTAGCTTATGCATGATTGATTTATTGGATGCATACATTCTTTGCAAAATTATTTGTAAAAATTCCCTTACAAAGAATTATTTTTTACTTGTTTCCTATTACATGCTGGAAAAAATATAGGGTAGGTAGGTAGGAAAAACATTTTATTTTGGAAAATAATTTTATTTATGGATATTAAATAAAGGTTTTGACTACCGGTATCCAAAATAAACTCTGCATGTATAGAAATGCATTATGCAAACCAACAATACCATTCATCACAGTTTTCTCTAGAAATGAAGTAAGGCATGGTAAAGTGACGTTTTGGGGGCATGTTGTATACGTGTTCAGTTTTAAATATAAGGGCTTTTTTCCATGATACAATTTTCAAAAGGACAAAAACCTTATGGCCATTTTATTTTCTATATCTATTTCATAACTTAATTAAAAAAAGGAAATATGTAGTACTATCCACATGTGTGTTTAAAGGCTTCTTTTTACATGGGCAACTTATACATTTATAAAAGGCAAGGCATTTTGATTTTGAGGGCAACATAATGCTAACCTATCTGTGGGAGAGTACATGTATACAAAAGATCCCTTGCTGTTTAATAATAGGCTGGTTTATTCTCATACTAACACTTAACTTCTGTACTGGTCCAGGACAGACTTGGTTTAACCTTAATTGACTAGAAACAAGTAAATAAGTTGTAACAATTTATTTTAATGAAAACTGAAAAGAAGGGTTCTATATTTATCTGTCCAAAAATAACAAAAAACAAATGTTATGAATATTATCTTTCCTAGTGTATCTAAGAAATGGTAGACTTATTTATAATTTGTAATGTTAGTTTTATTCTGTATGCATCCACTACTAAAGTACACACTTGGTTTAAAGCAATCATTTGGTCCACTGAATAGAAATGCAGTACAATTGCTGAGGATACGCAAACGAATGTTGAAAAGTAAAGTTTGTTTTATTTAACGACACCACTAGAGCACATTGATTTTTATCTTTAATATCATCGGCTATTGGACGTCAAACAATGGTAATTCTGACACTAGTTTTAGCAGAAACCTGCAAAGTTCCCAGTGACCACTTAAAAAAATAATGAAACACACCGAGGTTTTACTGACATGTAATCATTTGATTTGGCAGTAAACTCCATCAGTATCGGTAACATTCCCTCCCCTAACTTATCAGAAGTTCACTAAATTTCGACTTGGTCAGTTTGTCGCTGGAGTAAATAATTAAATTTAGTTATTATTATTAATTGGAACACCTCGCTACGCTAGATGTAGAGTAAATTGGAAAAGATCGAATATATTCGTAAAACTATTTTCTGACTCTTTGCCCGATATCTCACGAAAGTTACCGCACTTCAATTTGAAGGGAAGTAACTCCATCAATCAATTGTTAGAAGAAATTTTTTTGTGGCTAACTGGTTGCCAATAAAACAAAATTTGCGACATTAAAACCACATATATACATCCGTAAATAGGAAAACACAGTAGTGTTATCCCCTAAATGACACCAAATTAGTGCTTGCAGTAGTTTGGAATGTTTTTGTGGAAATCGTTGTTATATTTAAAAAAAAAAAAAATTGGATATGCAAAAAATGTTTCAGTGTCAGTCGGGTAATCGGAAACAAACTATATTTTATGATAAGCCTTATTTATTCCTTTGTGAGAAGATCTCATTTACAATCAACAGTGCACAGAAAAAACACAATAATTTAATGCCAGTTTATTTAAGCTTTGCAAATACAATTTGTGGTTAGTTTATTAGTATATGTGTCCAAGGCAGGAAACATTTTGGTCAGTATCGCATTACTGTTCATAACACATTTTCAAACTGTTAAGAATTTATAATAGGTGCTAATAAATTTTTAATTACTTGCTTGCTGCACAAAATTCTGAAAACTAAATATTCCTTGCAAGGTAGTTGCTACTGATTTGGGCCTGGTAACACAAAGAACTTGTATAACACTTGCGCCAGACGTACACCTCACATTACGTATGGTGTACGTCTTATGTACATGTTATGAGTGCTTTATGCTACCAGGCTCTGGATTGGAAGCAAAACTTTGTGAATGTCTTGCTTTAGTTGTTACGGTTCATCCATTTGGTATCTATATCTATGTAAATGTTTTATTTAATGTTAGACACACCATCTCAAACCATAGGCATTTAGGTGTTCAGCCATTTGGCTACCTCACCATCACCAACCAGGGCTCGAATTGAACAGTGGTCCTAGTCATATGCTACAGTGCCCAGGAAATTAAATGGTCTCACAGCCAAATTGGACGTGCCTTATTGGTCATTATACATGAATGCGACTCCCGAATGTTGTTTTATTGCAAAAACATGAAATTGTTCACATTTGTTTATTTTCAAGGGGTGCTGTTTAGTTATATTAAGACATGTGTTGAAGTTTGCTTATTGCCCTAATGCCTCCCAAAAATCTTCATAGGTATAAGCCAAATTGAATTATTGGACATTATGCACGAATGTGATTCCTGAAAGTTATTGCAAAAACATGAAACTGTTCACATTTGTGTATTTTCAAGGGGTGCTGTTTAGTTATATTAAGACGTGTTGAAGTTTGTTTGTTGCCCTCCCTGATGCCTCCCAAAAATCTTCATAGGTCTAAGCCAAATGCACTTGCACTCATATTTTACAAATTTGAGGCCTGATCAATATGTGATTGAAGTCCAGTTAACTTGGGTTAAAGTTCCTATAATGTATGATCACATTGCTACATGTGGGTTTTTTGGGAGGCTGGTTTTTGTTATGGTACATGTTGGTTTATGATGAAATTTCAGAATTTTGTTTACTTTAATACAAGTAAGTTGATTAAAGTTTCTCTAATGGCTTTAAACTTGGGATCTTTTAATTGATTACTTTCAAATTGCATGGTTGTTCACCAAGTGGTAGTGTATTAATTGCATTGGTTGAAACATATTTTATTGCTTTTTGGAAAAAAACCACCATCAACAAAACAAATGAATTGGGCACAATCAATTGCATAGGCCTACCTCAGGTTCCATGTATGTGAGTACTAGTCAGTTAAGGTTTATTAGAACTTGGTTCTAGAGTTTGGCGAAGATTTCATTGATCAGTTGTCTTTGACTCCTGCATTCTTTAATAGTGTCCGTCAATAGATAGTGCACACCTCCAGTCTCATGAATGTGACCATAGGGCAACATTAAGTCCATTCAGAACCATTTAAAGGTGCTATATCAAAGTTGAAACTATAATATTTATTTTCACATTTGTTTGTGATGAATAACTACAGATCAATCAATCCCATACATGATCTTTGCATAAATAGCTCGAAAATATTGAAATTGAAATGTGCTTGTATTTATGAATTATAGAATCTGGTTAGTTGGCTGTCTGTGGTTAGCAGCATTCGAAATAATCACTTGTCCGTTTGTTCTGACAAGTGAAAATTTATTTGGACAAGTGAAATATACTTTTGTGGTTGTCTTGTGGACAAGTAAAAAATATTCAAAGAAGTTTAATTTTAAGCAATCAAAAATATTGTCCTTGTATACAACAAAGCATTTATTTGGACTAGTGAATGTCTGCTTATTTTTGTCACTGGTTAGAGAGTTGTTGGAGACAGATGAGTTGCACAAGGACAGTAATGTTACAATACAACTGAATGCATCTAGTTCAATTTGTCATCCTCAAATGTTTCATAAATAAACTTTATTTTCTTCAAGGAAATACAATTATTTGGTTGTAATTTTTATGGGCATTTTGTTGGGCATATGGTATTTACATTTCACAGTCTAAAATAATAAATTATGGTGGAAGGCTGCCATTCCTAAACTTTGTTATAGCATGGATCCTGTAATGGATGGTTTACATATGTTGTATGAGAGTTCACTTTGTGACTACGGTAAGTCTTTCAACTAAACATCCACCTAACCCTTCACTTGCCAGGGGGATGTTCCACGAAGCGATCATAGCACTAAGATCACCTTAGTGCATTTATAAGGTAGCCATACGCTTAAGGTGATCTTAGTGCTAAGATCGCTTTGTGGAATGGGGGCACAGGTCTTTTAGCTGCATATCCTCAATATTCTGATTGACCACAATGCAGGGTCAGGGTCATTTTGAATAAAGTTGAACTTCCTGCACTTAATTTTAACTTAAAAAAATTCTTTACAAGATTGGCTTTCATAATTGGTTTTACCTGTTCAATGAGACACTGAACACCTTAAGCCCTTGAATCAAGGCAAAGTTCTGAAATCTATTTAAAGTTTCTAAATTGCATATAACTCTTTAATCATCTTATGGATTGCTTTAATATTTAATGTAAATTTTCAGCCAGCATTATTCATTAAATTGCACATCCCTGTGTCATAAATGTGATACCAGAACAAGGTAGAAATTTGTTAACAAATAGCAAGAGTGTATTGTTTAAAACAGTTTTAAGATACTAAGTACTTTATGAAGTATTGTTATTACTAAGTACTTTATGAAGTATTGTTATTTCTAAATGATGTGGACTTGCATAATACATTACAAAATGTAATCATAGGGTTGAATTAAATGACTTGTCTAACAGTTATGTGGACTGATTTGTTTAGACTATTCATTATTTAGCATTTGTCATTGCTTTACTATTGTAGTTTTTCTTCACATCCATTTATAACGCAGACAGTGTTAAATCATCTATTTGCCATTAATTGATTAAACAGATTTAGATTGTTGTTGTACCTAGGATTTAAAGTACTTTCCAAACAAGAACATGAGCACTGTGGAATTTGACAAATATTTTTTATAATAAGTCTTAACAAAATATTAATTGTGATAATTTCCATGTTTAATGTGACTATTTTGTTTGGGTAAGACAAATTGAGTTGTAACTTTAAATATTTTCAAACCGTTTTACCAAAGCTATACACCTGTATGTTTTGTTTTATTTGAGTTATTATTTCAGATGTATTTGTGTACCTGTTCTTCTTTATAATTATTGCCAGCCATTTTGGTGTCATTGCCTAAATTAAAAATAAATGTTATACGTTTAGCTAGCATTAATACAGGCTTTTATTTCCGAATTTTGACTTGATACCCTTGGCAATGATTTTGGGAAAATTCAGTATAATTTCACATACAATTGAAAAACTTAATTTTTACTTGTTTCGTTTTTGAAGTTAAAAATATAAATTTAAAAACATTTCACTTTATAAATTAAGATGCAAACAATTACAATAATTATATTTTATGATTAAGGAATTAGGACCCTACACTAATAGTATGTATTTGTTAAACCATTAGTTTTTATATAACAAAAAATATGTTGTGAAATTTTTTAATCAACATACCTTGAGTGTATTGATTTATATTTTGTAATTTTATAAAATACTGATGAAAGTAACGGCCACGTCACAGAATTGATTGTAAACATGAAAAGTACACTTTTTCATAAGAAACGTTTTTGTGTGTGTGTGGCAGGAGGGGGAGGTTTTCATCTGTGATGGAAAGATTTTAGCATTTTGAGAGCAGTCTTCATAAAATTTAAAATTAAAATAAATTGTATAAATGTTTTATGTTGACAATTTTAAGGCTTCACTGCTGTTATTGCTGCCTGGAAAGTGTAGTTTGAATTTGTAATGTTAGTGTACAAACACGGTTATAAGTTGTTGATTTTAAAGACATTTCAAATATACAAATTACAAGTAAAACTTCCGGTTTAGAGAGATTCTCTTCTGTAAGGGGCTACAAAAAATGTGCGGTTTTGAAGGAATTCCAGTTTACACAGTGTCCGTTTTTGAGAGGTGTCACAGTAGTACAAAAACATGCATGCATACACATACACCCCCACATGTTCTTTCAGTTTCAGTGTGCTGAATCGGTAAAACATTTCTCACTGCCTAATTGAAGTAGGAATGTTATTTTTCTAATTCAGTTTTTATTTTACTTTTATCCTCATACTTCATGAGGATATTAATATTAATACTGGTTTTGCATATCAACTACGCCAACTGTGGTTCTATTGAGTTGCCCATAACATTTTGTATCCCATTCCAACTGAGTAACAAGCAATGTATTGCAGAACTGTAATTTCCTTTAATAATCAACTTAAATGGATTTTACACATTGTTAGGGTCAGCATGATATTTGGATTTAAAATGAAGGAATTGGTATTTACATGAATAATAAGTATGATATATATACTGCTGTATTTGTAGGTTTATACTTTGTTAAATTAAGGAATGAAAATATGTTTGACATGGTTTTTTACTTTTTAATCATGAAGAAATTTCATCATGCTGTTTTTGTACAAAAAAGAGGATTTTTAAATGCCCCCCTCCCCCCAGAAAAACCCTTTTAGTTTTTTTTAAATATAAAATGTATCATTTATGTTAAGTTTTATAAATTTGAATTATTTCTGAGAAAAAACTAATGATATTTTTATTCTAAAAAGGACTTGAAAAGATTTTTGCATGATAAATTGTTTTTGACAAAATGTTGATTGTTATCTTAATTTCTTTATTTTCTTTGTTTGGATTATATGTACTTAAAAGAATCAACCCCGAATAACAAAAAATAAGTCTCTTAATTTCAGACTTACTTTTTCCAAATTCCTTCATTACAAAAGTGTTTCTTTTTTCCATCCAGTATGTGTTTTCATTTTACATATTGTACATTTGCTTGTTACGTTGAAAAGTATTTGACAAAGCTGTGCTTTCTTTTTAGTGTTTGTTTTTATGTCTTTTTCGGACTCAAGTCTTGTTAATTTGTTTGCTTGTTGTCACATATCAGTAAAGGATATATTTGAAAAATCTTCTTCATTGTCTTTTTATCACCTTTGTAGCTCTAGAGCGACCTCTTTATTTTTACAAGCGGGCAGCGTGGCCCAATGGTACAGTGTCCGCCTGATGCGCGGTCGGTCTAGGATCGATCCCCGTCAGCTGACCACTGGGTTTTTTTCTCGACATAACCATATGTCCGACGCCGATATAACCGTAATTAAAATGTGTTGAGTACGTCGTTAAACAAACCAAAAAAAATAAATAATAATCTTTATTTTTACAGTGCAAGAGTTAAATGTAGATATACCATATAAACAAAACAACTGTTCATTTTATGTCATTCTGTCACATACTACAACATAACAAGGGACACAATATGGGAGTTAAACAGTTTGAAGAAAATTAAAATAGGTAGATAACTTCCTTTGAATTTGTCATGGAAGTGAGTTTGCCATTTTCCAGAGAAGGCGGTAGTTTTTTTTGTGTTTTTTTTGCGGGGGTGTGGGGGTCGGTTTAGAGGGGGAGGTGTTATATATTTACAGCTGCTATGGCACAGGGAAAATTGCTCTCTTTAAAAATACAGGATGGCTGTTTTGTTTTTCATAGTGGGTATACTTTAGAAGTCTGCTATAATTATGTGGCATATCAGTATTACATATATATGTTCATGGTTTATGTCGAGTATCTGTATGTCCAATCTGGAACCGCAGATAGTTTTGGCATCAAGAACCCCTTCTGCTCCCTCCAGCTTCCACAAAAGGGACAATGAGGTAAATATCGGAGATAGTTTTACAATCAAAATCATGGAAAACTGATCTCTGAGCTTTATCGTATCAAACTTGCAAAGGCTACTCATGTAATAAGCTCCATAAGCAATTATATATGCATAATATTACTTATTATGTATTGAAATTGTATGGTGCTGCCATTTTGTTTTTCTTCATAGAATTTATAACAAAAGGCCTGTAGTTGTTTTCTGTGACAAAATTGAAAAATATTGTCAAACGAATGTTCAGCAACCTTGCAATTGAATGCTATTTTCTCATTTATCTTCTGATTAATTTTTTTCTTCCGTGCTGAAAAGTTTTTTTTCCCCTTCATTTTTTTGTTTTGAAGAATGATTTAATTTCAATGTTGGCTACAGAGCCTTTGATAATCCTTTCAGTTGAAGCTGTATCGTGACTGGCTGTGATCTGCATTAATTATCAGCAAAAGGTTCCCTAAATGTAGTGCCATGATCACTTGATAAATAACTTGATGCAAAGTATGCATGAGATAAGGCCATAAATTGCCATAACACAGAGTCTGTGTTGAGCTCCAATCCCCTGAAGTCGTGGCTTGCGTGATGTAGCTTCTTTCTCGTTCACGCACATCTCTGAGACATAAGCAATTAGCAACAGCCTTGTAATTAACAACGCTGGACTAGCCTTTGCTATGAAACACAGGTATCTTGGCAGCAAGATATGTTTACTGCAAGATTAATGTGTCCAGGTTGTGACAAGGATAGATTAAGACGTGCCGATTTATTGGCATAATTGCTTTTACGTTTGCTTTTTACTCACACTCTATTCTTTGTCCACAGAGTTTTCCCTTTTTGTGAAATCTTTACAAAACAATGGGGTTCAAAAATTGATAAAATTATTTATTATACACTAGAACTGTTGTCAGATATGATTGTCACAATGCTTTATCTCGTAGAAACAAAAATATTGGTTTGATTTGGGATCTGTCTTATCGGTGACTTTTAAGTGTTCAATCCTGTGTAGTATAAAACAGTATTTTGGACATTGAGAGTAATATACATTTGATTTAATTATTATTGTTACCCGCTGTCCGACAGAACTCTGGTAAAGTCAGAGGTTGTGGGGTGAGATGTGGCCCATTGATAGAGTGCTCGGCTGATACACTTTCGGCCTAGAATCCAGGGTACGAACTTGGGATTTTTTCTGATTCGCCAATCGGGCCACTCATAGCAGCACTTTGACTCGCCCGTACAACTTTTGAGTGGCCCAAGGCTGCATTTTGTTTTTAAAATACCTTACTTAAATTGCATTTTACAAAAACATGTTATATCAAACAAACAATAATAATAACACAAAAGAGGTGTTCCGATTGAGCCTACAAATATTACGTGGCCGACTGGTCGAGACATTCCGAATGGTTTTGGAGCGTCCGATAGACTGGGGAAGTGGTCGCTATTATATCCTATATGGGTTTGATAGCGCAGTAACAGTAACAGGAAACCAGTTGAAAACAATAAATAAAAATTAAACTTCCTGATCAACTAGTAATTTGCATTTTATAACTAACATAATACGCGAAAATTTTAGGTCGCCAGGCGGGCGACACGTGATAAGGTTTTGACTTGCCCAATGCCATTTTGACTCGCCACGGGCGACCGGGCGACCCTTAACTTCGTACCCTGAGAATCGATCACTGTCTGGGCCCATTGGGCTATATGTCATACCAGCCTGTGCTCCACAACTGATGTAGAAATGGTCGTGGTATGTACTATCCTATTTGTGGGATGCTTCATATAAAATATCCCTTGTTGCTAATGGGTGTGTGGGACAGACTAATGTTTGCCCATATTAAACTTAAGTTCATGTCTCCATTACTACTAAACAGCTGTACAGGATTCCAAACAAATCACACTAGCACCCACCGATTGTCTCATCTCATTTTCTAATGAATACAAATGTGAAATATATCACACATTGGTATGAATATTGTTATGATGTTCATGGTTGAAAATATATGGTTAAATAGACAGGCCTTCAGTCACTAAGAACATATTAAATTATATGCTACCTGAACTTTTTCTTTTGTCTGTAATAATCTTTCTGAACACGTAAAGCACTCATCTAATGTGCTGTCGGTCTAGAATCTATCCCTTTTGGTGGGCCTATAAGGCTATTTCTCACTCTAGCCACTTTGCAATGACTGGTATGTGCTATCCTGTTTGTGGAATGGTGCATATAAGATCCCTTGCTAATAATGGAACACATTTAGCAGGTTTCTGCTCTAAAACTTAAAATTACCAAATGTTTGACATCCAATAGCCCGTTATTAATAAATCAGTGAGCTCCAGTGGTATCGTTGAACAAAACAAACTTATTTTTTACTTTCTGAGCATCAAGAATGTGTTTTATTTAAAACTCCTATTTTTTCTGTAAGAAATATAACATTTTGAAGGAATAGCACAAATAGGACCTGTGTTTCTCATCCAAAGTCTGATAGCTTAACAACCAAAAGAAAAAATCACCCATTTCTTGACTGGCAACTAAAATATTTCTGTTATTGTGAATGTGCTAAGATAGGTGAGCCTAACAACGATACTGATTGCATCGTCTGTTTACCATTTACAAGTGTGTTTGTCACATACCTAGTCTGCAGTGCCAGAATTCAAATTTTATTGATCATATCTTTTTGTTTGAACTACCCAATAAGCAAATGATCCTGGACTTTGATGTGATGTAGTTTGGCCATACACATACCAGTAGACAGTTCGCTGTAATTATATATATATTTTGCTGGCAAGTTTTGTCAGTAGGTGTATTATTTTTCATATATCATTTCCACCTTATAGTTTGTGTATTTAGGTCCATTTCTTACAAACTAAAGTCATAAACCAATCAAACTTGGTATATAGTTGCACTTATGTGTGTGTATCTCAAGGCATATTATTAATGTCTTTCTTTTTTAATTTAAAACATTTTAAATTATTTAGCATTTAGCTCAATGTTACATTTTCACATTTAGGTACCATTTCTCGTATCCCTTTAAATTTCTTTATTTTTTCAACTTTCATTAAGACAAACATGAATGCAAAAATATTTAATTGAAACATATTTTTTTTGCAAAAAATAAATCCAAGTGAAATTATAAAACAATATATTTATTTATGTTTGGCTGTTTGAAGCTAAAACCTTTGGTGCCATGATGTCCCATTTTGGACATTAATTATTAATTTATTAAAAAGTGGAAAAAAACAAAAGAATGGTACAATGTGCTAATTTGGAACAGCATAACATGTTTGGATTTTTCAAACCTAT
Source organism: Dracogyra subfuscus (assembly GCA_016106625.1). Lineage (NCBI taxonomy): Eukaryota > Metazoa > Mollusca > Gastropoda > Neomphalida > Peltospiridae > Dracogyra > Dracogyra subfuscus. Next base: position 15,367 of record JAECMU010073209.1, read on the forward strand.
ATATTTTGCTAAGCAACCATCTAATAACAATATATAACACATGTCTGTGTTTCCAGGGACTTACAGTAGTTCAATAATTTTGAGATATGGAACTTATCAGTTCACCAGCCATGTGCAAACAACATAAACTGTATTGCTTCCTGCCCCTGCCACTTACTGTTGTGGATAGCCCACCACTTGAACTGCCCTGGTGTTTACCTGACATGCCACACCTACAATAGTCGCCTACAGTATGAGACTCTGCACTACAGAATAACAGTCAAGTCTATAAGCTTAAATTTAGTTTAAAACTGAACATAAGGTTTATCATAGTTATCCAGTGTATCCAATTTTAGAGGTTCGTTTATGTGCTTGTATTTAAAAACAATTTTTTACATGCCAGTCGACAAGTGACTAGGTTCAAAAAATGGTAGTCACTTAATCCTTGCGATATCATGCTATTTTTTACACAATTTAATCCGAGGCAATATTAGCATGTAGATCCATTGGAAAATAAATGGTGGTGTGCAACCTTGTGCAGAGATACGATTTTGACTGCGCCATGGTTTTGTCGTTTAGATTTAAGGAGGGTCTGGTTTTGAGAGGTTTCACTGTGTAATGACCTCAAGAATGTCAGAATGTAATTTGCTGCCACTAGGTGTAAATAAAGATCTGGGTAAAACAAAACACAACCCCCCCCCCCCCCCCC
>JAECMU010073267.1:0-10031 GCA_016106625.1 Dracogyra subfuscus
TCTTGCATTCCAGAAAAATTCAGTTGGATTTTGTTCTTTTTTTGTTCTTTTCCTCCATGCCTGCTCCAGCATTTAGCTTAGCTAAGTTGTGCCACAACATGGCTTTATCATACCTTTCTTTAACAGACAGCAGGGCAGTTCTGGGGGAGGTGCCAGTTGAACTGCCCTGAGAATGTGAAGGAGACCCATCTCTGCTATTGCGATCATCAATGCCAGGTGTTGCCCCGCCTGCTGACAATCGCTGAATCAGTGACGGGATGAATTCGTGATCTGACGGATAGACCGGTATTCTAGATCTGACAATAAAAAGTTCTACATCTTACTAAGTGTTGACTTAACTTAAATTTGTTATTTAACTTAAAGCTGTTATTTAACTTAAATCTGTTAAGTCTGAAACCAGTTTCCCCACTGGTTATTAACCATGCTGCAATTTATTTTTAATTATTTCATGTCTGTGCTGGAAAGATGGCACAGACTGAGCTTTTTTGTGTGATGTCAAAGTAAAAGGTGTGTGTGCAGTGTGCAATCACATCCACAAGATGATTAAACTGACAGTGTACCATGCACCATCAGACTAAGTAAGGGTTAATTTATTTCAAGTATTTAAATACAGTGAACCCCTCTAAACTGGACACTCTCGGGACCAAGTAAAATGTCTGGTTATAGAGGTATTTGGTTTTGGGAGGTTAAGTCCTGTACTGAATTATAAAAAATGGATCGAGAAAAAAAAAAAGAAAGAGAGAAAAAAAAGAAAAAAAAAGAGTCCAGTTTTGATGAAATTCCAGTTTACAGAGAGGTTTTGAGAGGCTTCACTTTTGAAAATTCCACTGTAGTTTCACATATTACTAATTAGTACATAACAGTAAGTAGCTTATGATACGATTCTTGAATCATCATATTCATCTGAGGGCTTCTGTATTATGGTAGCCCCACTCCCATGGCTAGTAACATTCAATGTTGGGCTAGTAAATAACTATTATTGCCATGACTGATGGCTAGTGGGAAAAAATGTTTTGTAAATATGAATATCCTGCCAGCACTCCAACCCCTCAGTGCTAGTGTTTTTAAGCTCTATTTCCCTCTTTAGGTGATGTATCTGATTATTACTAGTATTTAGTAAAATTGTATTAACTTAAAGTAAAGTAGGGCTACCCGACATACCATAAACATATTTGCCATTTTCAACTACTGTAAAATACTTTATTTTCGAGGGGTGTAATTTTCGCGCTAAAGAAAAATCACCATGTTCGCGGAATTAATATTTCGCGCATCCTTGATTACATTTTTTGTTTTTTTATTTTTTTTAACACCACTATTATTTATCAATAAATCCTGTTTTTACAGTCAATGCATAAGCAATATTAACTGTCGGTAGGCTACCTTGACATGGGCTTAATTAGTCCTGAACAGTTTATCAATTAAGACTTGGTCTACAAATAAAGACGACCAATTGATTGTGTCGGCATTCTACCAGATCAAATGATTAGCGTAAAGGGTCCCACTGAAATTGGGTAAATGGCCGCTTGCAAGCATTATATTATATAATGGGTGTTATCTTTGTAATTCAGTATTGTATTGTAATTCATCCACAATGGCTTTACTTCCCCGAAACTCAAAACGCCCGGTTTGCCAAATCGATGCGAAAGTAAAACTGAAAACGAGGCCGAAAATACGTCAGTTGACAAGGATACTCCTAAAACGCGAAAGCGTGATGAAGAAATAAAGGAGGTCTTTCTTAAACGGGCGAGCGATACAGTAAGCAAACAATCAAATTCCTGACAAGTTGGTAATTAACTGGGACCAGACTGGAGACAGTGGAGTGTCACTCATGGAAGAGTGAGGTGCTAAACAGGTGACAATATCGGGTGTTGACGACAAACGACAGATCACGGTTTTGTTGGCGATCACCAAAAGTGGAGACATGTTACCACCCCAAGTCACCAACAGACCGGGTCATCTACAACAATTAATCGGTCACAATCTGTTTGGTTAAATTTTTCACGGGTCCTAAAATTCGCGCTAAATGTTTTTGTGCGAATAGCGCAAAAATTAAGTCCCCGCGAAAATAAAGTATTTTACAGTAGTCAATTTTCAAAACATTATACAAACCCTGCATCTGATTGTTCATTAATATGCATCAGTTAGCAATTTTTTATGACTACTGATGTTGCCACTTTTGTATATTTTATTTTTTGTGCTTACAGTTATATACATGTACCTTACTGCTTTTAGAGTAGTTTTTAATGCATTATAAAGACATCTTACACATTCAAAATGTTTTGATAAAATGTTCAATGTTAACTGATTATTATTTCAAAATTTCAATTTTTACAAAATATTAGACAAAATAGCTGAACCAGCTTACCTGTTGTGAGTCGAACATGATGAGACATTGTCAATTTCCCCAAGTGAGATTGTATCAGGAGTTATTTCCCCTTCCTCGACACTGCTAAGTGTGTCAATGGACACCGTGTCAGGGTCAAGGTCAACTTTCGTATAAAGGTTAATGTCAGCTTCCTCTTCTAAACTTGTGGTAGTATTTAATTTCTTTTCTTTAAAAAATAAATCAACAACTGTTACGGTACTTTGAGACAGCAAAATAAAATGCTAAAATATATATTTAATATAAATATATTACTGAATGTATGATCTTCAGTACAATCAACAAGACTTAGATGAAAACTGGAAGGTGTTTTGAAATACTTGCAATGATCTTAGTGAAAAAACACACCCCAAAACACCAACAAAACACAATTATAATGAATGTTGGTGACAGTGTAGAAACATTTTCAACTTGTTACATACTAAAATCACTGTCAGAACCCCCCCCCCCCAAAAAAAAAAACACACAATCATAATGGCTGCACATTAATACCATTGGCAGGGACTAACCTTTATAAAAACACTACTTGAAAGCAAACCAATACAAATTATACTAACAATACAATATTTAATTATTAAAACAAGGTTTTTGTAGCATTTTAATGTTTCACTAAATTCCATATTGTTGAATCACTATTTTTGGAATAGCAGAAAAGTATAAATGTTGATCGCTAACAGGTTCTTTAATAACCAAAATGTATGTAGATGAAAAAAAAACCCGCCCCAAAATCGCCATTTTATACAAACCTTTTTTCTTCAGTCTTCTCAATGAACCAGTACTGGCTGATCTTCTATAATGGCCTTAAAATGTAAATAATTTTCCATGAAACCACACACACAAACACCAAGAAACAACATATTTGTCAAAATAATACAAATTACTAGCTAGACGTATTACATATTAAATCAATTAACCACCCACATGCTTTTATTTAAGGGATCTTTCATATGCACTTTTCACCGATAGGACGCCACATACCATAGGCACTGCTGTATCATTTTGTTGGGCATGTGATTTGAACATCAAGCAAGCAATTTGGAGTCCACTGTAAATGCATATGATTTTGATAAAAAAAACAAAAACAAGAGTATTAAAAGTTCTATTAAATAAAGTGGAACCTTACCTAACTATCACCCTGGTTCAAGGATCTGCTATACAATACCAAAACTGAATATTTAAAAAACTTTAAAAAATTCTGTAAGTTATTATTTTATAATATAAATACTCTGGTACGAAGACCTGTAAAGTTTATGACTATGGTGTAATAATTAAGAAAATAATGTGTCCAGGCTAAAAAATAACTGACTTGACAAATGATTTTTCTTGAAGTTTAATGTAAATTACAATTCAATGTCGTCAGCTATTAATTTTATCAGTTGAGACAACGATGACAACAAATAAGTATGAAAAAAGTAATCATTATTAATATTTGTAATTTAGTTTTAGGACCACCCTATCATTAAGGCCAATTCAATAATAAAAAAACACCTTTGTATTGTTTTAATTGCTGGAATGAGAAATAGCCCAATGGGCCCACCAAGGGAGATCGATCCCAAACCAACTGCATATCATGTGAGTACTTTACCACTGGGCTACGTCCCTGCGGATGGTTGTAATAGCGGAGTTTCATTGTACCGTACTGTTATAAAGACGTGCCTGGACTTCTGTACACGATGTCTGATGGCGGTGAACTGTCTGCAAATAATGATGTTTTATCACATGCTGGCTGTTTGTTCACTGACTTCATGACTGCAACACTAGACATACCGGCTACTGGCAACTGATTCTGGTCTTCAGCAGTAACTGCAGACAGACTCTCTGAATAGAAAACAATTATTAAAAATACCAGGGGCCCCATTTCATTAAACATCTTAAATTTATGTCTGCTACTAGCAGTTATAGTAACTTATACCTATCATGTGTTTACATGTGTTTGGCATCAACTTGAAGCAAAAATTACATCATTACGGAAGCTGGAGTATTTAAAAGACAAAAGAAAATTAAATGTGTCACATAGTGTTTTACTAACTATATTTGTTGAACTATAATAGTAATGAGAATTAGTCGTAGATTTACGTTTACGTGCAAAACTAGGCTTACGATGTTTTGTGAAACTGGGCCCAGTATTGTAACAGTAAAATTGTATTCATGTAATAAAATGTGTATTACATGTACGGAGTCTACTTCAGACCTTGCTGTTTAAAGAGAGCTAACATTCTGGTTCCCAATCACTCTGACAAAACTAGTTCTTGAGCTCCCTTTAGCATGTGATATCAGGGATTGAACTTAATGACAGCATGGACGGCAATTACTGTCCTTGAGATGTGAATTGCAATGGGTCAGCACTTTTATGCTGCTAAATAAAAATAACTGCAGCTGGGGTAAAACGCCTCAACGACATCAAAATAAATACATCTAGTAATACATTATCTGCCATTTCACCAATGGAAATTAGTTTTTAAAATGTTATGGTTGACAAATTCTTCTATCCTCCCCCCCACCCCCATTGTAACCAGTACTCTACAAATTATGGTCATTTTAATGAAGTGAAACTGGATATAAAAAAACCTGACCTAAATGCTTAAATGGAAACAGATCTTTATGTCTCATGGCTTAATCACTATACCACTAAGGCGAGAACCGTGGTGAGTAAATACCACAGTGTTAAATATATACCTTCTACTGACATCACTGATTTGCTGCTTACAAACACATCTGGTATCACTGCTGTGTCATCCTCTGCTGCTACCAGATGAACATTATCACGTGCATTATCACTTGATGATTGTGTTGAAGCATTAGGTGTTCCCTCACTGATTAACTTAGCCACCGCTTGATGGTTTTCATGCTGCAATCCATTCAGAACACTGTATCCCTCATCTTCTGTGAAGGACATGTCATGAGTTTCTGACTCACCAGATACCAAATCAACAGTCAAAGTTTCTTGAGTTTCTACACTATTGTCTACAGCATAATCTTCTTCCATTACATTATTTCTGTTCCCTTTGAACAAATCACTTTTAATTTCAGCACCAGTCTCTGTCTCTGTCAGAGAAGACAAATTCTCTAGTAAGATGGGATTTTCTTTTCTATGGATGTTGTTGATTCTGCCAGAATCACTGTTGCTTAGCAACTCCTTTTCCTTGTCAAAACCATTCTCAACAATCACAGTATGTTCAGAACATTCTGACAAATGGAATACATTTCCTGAGTCTGCGGAAGATACTAACTGTGATTTTTGTTTTAATGATAAATTATCATCAGGAAGAGACTCAGAATTTTGTTCGTCCCCAAAGTCACCTATCTGGAACCGAATTGATTCTGTTTCTGAAGCTAACGAATTATCTTCAAAATCTGCCTGACCTTTTTTTGAAGAATCCAAATTATCTTCAAAAACCATTTGACCTTTCACTGAAGAATCCAAATGATCATCCAAAAATATTTGACCTTTCACTGGAGAATCCAAATGATCATCAAAAACAATTTGACCTTTTACTGAAGAATCCAAATGATCATCAAAAACTGTTTTATTTTTTTCTGAAGAATCAAAATGCCCATCAAATGAAGCCTTCATATGGTCTTCCATACCTACAGGCAGACCTTCATTCACAACAAAAATTCCTGACGGTAAACGAACAATCCCAGAATTCGCATCACTCTCCACATCTCCACTGATACTGTCAATATCTGATCCTCCACATTCTGCGATGAACTCCTCTAGAATGACCCGCAGTTTTCCAGCAACAGTAAGATCACCCTGACTGGTGATGTTTTCAATGATCTCAACCAGCGTGTCAGTCTTGATGTGCTGCTGTATCACAGAGGAGCTCACAAAGTGATCGCAGTAGGCAAGCAGATGTCCCGCCACATCCCACTTGCGTCTCCCACACAGAAGATGTAGACACTGCTGCAGCGGCAGGAGATGGAATCGGCTAACAGAGTGATTGATGTAGAAGATATAGATCTCATTTCCTTGTGTTGCAATGTCCTGGACAGCTGGAAGATGAATAGAAAATTATACAGTGGAACTGAATGAATGAATGTTTAACGACACCCCAGCACGAAAAATACATCGGCTATTGGGTGTCAAACTATGGTAATGCAAATAAATAAAGTGATGATCAACATCAATATAAAAATTCAAGGTTGAAACAAAAACAGTGTAAAGAACTGTGTAAAAATACAAATACAAATATCACAGAATTTTACGGATACTGAACTGTACTCTAAACTTCAATTTGTGCTGTATTGGCCATTTTCAAAGAGAATGTTACACCCCTGCACCACGGTGAGGTTACAGTATGCACAGGGGTTATACAGTGAAACTAGTCTAAACCGCAACCCTAAAGGCCCTGCTACACGATATGAGTGACTTGTATGAGTGACTCGGACTGCAACGCCAACAAGCATATCGTAACGTGTGGCATGTCATACGATTGAATCGGCCCGAGTCACTTCTACGAGTTGATCTTTAGAACTTGTTCTATTTTCATACGATTGAATCGGACATTTGGGGACGTTGACCAATCAGATCATGGTGCAGATAACGTTGACGTTCTGAGTGTAATGGCGAAAAACTCTGTTTGCTTGTCGTTGACACAGACCCAACAGCTCATAGAGTTGTATCAGTGGCACAACTCTTTGTTGGGTGTGTCCAGTCATTTATATAAATACAGAGATGTTACAACAGCCACCTTCTTATCACTACACAAGACTGTTTACCATGGTTATAGGAAGGATATTTCAATGATGTCACGTTTCATACGATTGACAATTACCGTGTGGCAACATGTCCAATTCAGTTGGTCCGGTTGACTCGTGCCAGTGACTTGTACGAGTGACTCGGTCCGATTCGATCGTATCGTGTAGCAGGCCCTTAAACAAACTGGAATCCCGACAAAACGGGTCAAGTTTCATGGAGCAGAATTTTCTAAGTTCTAAACCGCGACCCTCCATGAGCTGGTCCATGTGTCCAATTATCCTTAGTTCCCTCCCCCAAATATCTATTGATCCACCCCTGTCATAATGAAGGATATGTTAAGTTTTTTAATGACACACTCAACACATTTTATTTATGGTTATATGGCAACGGACATATAGTTAAGCACAACACAGAGATTGAGAGAGCAAACCCGCTTTTGCCACTTCATGGGCTACTCTTTTTGATTAGCAGCAAGGGATCTTTTATATGCACTATCCCACAGATAGGGTAGTACATACCTATGCCAGTCGTGGTGCACTGGCTGGAACGAGAAATAGCCCAATGGGCCCACCGAAGGGGATCGATCCAAGACTTGACTGCACACTGAACGAGCACTTTACCACTGAGCTATGGCCACGGTCAGGTCATAAAGTTTGTTTTGTTTAACAACACAACTGGAGCAGTGATTAACTAATCATATGCTATTGGATGTCAAAATTTGATAATTTTGACTTGTAGTCATCAGAGGAAACCCGCGATATTTTTCCTAATGCAGCAAGGGATCTTTTATATGCACTTTCCCACACATACCACGGCCTTTGGCCAGTTGTGGTGCACTGGTTGGAATGTGAAAACACAAAATCAGCTGAATGGATCCACTGAGGTGGTTCAATCCTGCAGTTGACGCAAGCAAGCACTCAACCGACTGAGCTAAATATCGCCCCATGTCATAATGATAATACTAATATAACTGTAGATGTAAAACTAACCAGTTTCTTGTTCTGTCCACAAGATCATCTTCACTCGGGCCGGGTCGAAGATGTAGATTCTTTTATTATTCCATGTGATCAAAAACGACCTGAAACAATAAACAGCTAATTATATTAGTTACGGTAGTAATTCAATTCACACAATTAAAATCAAAATGATATATATGTTTTCACATTAAAATGTAATTATAACAGTACACATAAAAACTGTTTATTAAAAGGACAGAAATGTTTTATTTAACGACACACTCAACACATTTGTTTTATGGTTATATGGCATCGGCAAGCCTCGGATTTCATACTTTTATCAACTCATGCCGATAAATTATGTATCACAAGAGACTATATGAGAATCCTCATATCTTATTTTATCTGTGGTCAAATTTTAAATCTGTAATGATCACCTTTCGTATTTAAATATTTTTATGTCATTGGTACATGCATTTTAGTCTATAATATTCCCAAATAACTCATTTAAACTCAACACACTGACCCAATAAGACACATCTTGTTGAACGCAACCGACTGTGAATCATATTTTTGTAATTTATCAAAGAGTGGAACACTTTCAGACCTGAAATTAAAAAAATATTTTAATTCTAAGTATAAAAAAAACAAAAACAAAACAGCAACATGCATATTGCAAGTAACATATATCATAGATAATTAAATGGGGGGGGGGTGTAAATTATTTAAATGTATTTTTAGGGATAGTAATTAATGAAACTTTACCCCTCCCCAAATCTACCTCCATCATCCTAAGTTATCAACTAGCTCCATAAATTAGCTAAAATGCCTCAATCTGATTTCACTTACTTTTTTTTCTTTTAACACCTAACATTTAATAATAAATATCCACGACATAATAATATCCATGATAGAATTATGACGACACAGTATCTCTCTAATGTTAATGCAAAATTATTTTGCATATTACAAAAAGTCATAATTAAATGTTCAGTGATCTCATTAAAAGTTTTAGACTGGGTTGAGCTGACCAAAACAAAATGGAAACAATAATGTTATATGCATTAGTTAAACTGAACGAATATGTGTTTACAAACATAATAGTGAAATGGAGCATACCGACCAATTACTGTTGCAGTATGCATGGGGATTTACTGAAATAAATTGATATCAATTAAGATTATGTAACAGTAATCATTGTAATGATGATAATATTTACTATACAACTTGCCTGAACTTAATGACTGGAAGTGGTGGTACGGAAAGTAGTTTTTTAAACAGATGAGTATTCAAAACATTGCCTTCAAAATCAACCTGGAATTGTGTAAAAAAATAAAACACTTGATTTTATGATGCACAATTTTCCCAAAATAAATACTGCTTAAAATTTTTAGTGCATATTTTTTGAAGCAACAAGAATGTTAAAATAGGAAATTTTAAACTAATTTAAAAGACAAGACTTTCATTTCTTTAAGAATCTGTGATCAAACCAATGAAACGATTCAAAGGGTGTCTTTACAAATCAAAATACAACTACCATCAAATAAGAATTAATTAAGATATGTGTTTAGAAACTTCTACAATACACTTTAAAAGTTAAAGTTTGTTTATTAATACCCCCGTCACACCTGAGTGTGAGCCCACGGCGACCACACTGCGTTGCAATTTTCATGAAAAGCGCAAAGTGATTGTGGAAAACTGACAGAAATATGTGAAATGTATTAGACAGGTAGTACACAGTATGCTCTTGGCTCGCTTAATGCGCTCTCACAACGATCCTATATGTTCCCAGTTTGATTATCGGCGCGCTCTCACTGCGCTCCCACTACGCTTTGTGCGATCTCGCTGCGACCAAGTCGCTTTTGCTATGATCTCACTACGTTGCCACTACGTTCTCCTACGTTTGGACCACGTTCGCGCTCCGCCTATAAATACAGCGAGCTCGACCTCAGGAGATCAGTCCAGTTGTAGACGCTACGATTAGAAGCAT
>JAECMU010073274.1:0-18438 GCA_016106625.1 Dracogyra subfuscus
ATTCATAGAACATGCCGACAGCACAACAGAAGGAACCAAAGCAGAGGCAGGGGACATTTAAAAAAAAAGAAAAAGAAAAAAAAGAAAGAAGTATATACCCACCTTTTCTGTCCAATCCATGCTTTCAAAAAATAAGACAAAACCCAAACTGTATCGCCGCATCAATTTTGCAACTTCAGTTTGATATATTCATTCACAGATTTATCAAGCTTTTTTTCTTTTTTTGCCAATGTTCCATGTCTGATGGGATTAAGAAAACTAGCGGTGGTAAATCATATCTGAGATTTGTTTTCAGGCCTCTGAATGATGCAGTACATCACTGTTAAATTAATTTATCAGAACAGCAAGGTTTCTGCCAGAGAGTGAAACGGGGTACCTGGCGCCATACCCAAATTGTTTTGCAGATTGATTTTTTTTTTTTTTTATATTTTTTTGGGGGGACATAATTAATTACATTTATCAAGCGGGCAGCATAGCCCAGTGGTATAGTGCCCGCCTGATGAGCGGTCGGTCTAGGATCGATCCCCGTCAGCTAACCACTGGGTTTTTTTTCTCGACATAACCATATGTCCGACGCCGATATAACCGTATTATAATGTGTTGAGTGCGTCGTTAAAAAAAAATAAAAAAATAAAAAAAAATACATTTATCATTACTGTATGGTTTTCTTAACCCTATTTCTAAACTCACCTCATTTTCTTTCTGAAGGGAAGGGGCCTATGTTCGGACCCACACAACGTACGTCTTGATAAATGCCTGTTTATTATTATTTTTTTATTATTGTTCAGATGTAGTTATAGTATAACGAGAATACTGACAGAATCCAAAATAGAAGTGCTATACTTCTCAATGGACAAAAATGCCAAACACTGATGGGCGATTCAGTGTAAATGAGCCATTTGTTTTCACCCAGTTCACTGGTTGCTAGGCATGCTAGGTTGAAGGTCAGCGGATGTGACGTGCAACACGAATCGGAGAATTGAATTCACATTATAAAATAGTTCACCAAGATAAACCTTGTGTGCAGGCCATTGGCATTAGCCTGATTAGGATGATTAGCAAATTCTGCACAACAGTTCTGAGGAATTTTGCTCGGAACAAAATTGCAGTCAAAATAACGATTACCATCACAAGTTCACCGAGACCAAAACATACTTACTTTGAAACAATCTTCACTTTGAATTAAAGGAAAAAAGTCCCGACTATTTCAGCTGACACGCATGGAGACGTTCTATGGAATATTCTTCAAGAGGGGTGAAAGCCTCCAAAGTATGTTACATAAATAATATAAAATCAATGCTCTTTAATGGTTATTTCAACAAACAAAAAATATAAAACAAATTTAATTTGACATCATCACGTTTGCGTTTATATAACATGTTATGGCATTGCTAGATTAAGTCGTATCCTTTTACCCCTCTTGAAGAATATTCCATAAAAAGTCAAAATGGCAGCCAGCACAAAACTGCATTCAGGTGCATGCGTTTGCAAAAAGTATCATAACGTGCATGTGCAGATCATCATTTTAAATTTTTACAGCCACCATATGAAACAAAAAATGTGTCTTAAAGGTAGAGTAAACTCCAGCAAGAGCCTTATGTGTTGGAAAGATGCATACCTGGACCACCAACACATACTGACAATTTAACAAATGAAAGACACAGGGCTTCTAGATCATGGTAGCCCCACTCCCATTGCTAGTGATATTCAGTGTTGAGCTAGTAAATAATTAACATAACTAGCCCAATGTCTAGTGGGGGAAAAAACAACCTTGTCAAATGCTGCATTTAAGTCTTATTTTGTAAATATGAATATCCTGCCCTCTCTTCCCATCCTCAACAATCTACAGAGTTTTAAGCTCTATCTCCCTCTTTAGATGACATATCTGATTATTAATATTAATAAAAATATATTTATTTAAAGTAGGGCTAGTGAATTTTTAATCATGGCTAGTAATGTTTTTTAAATCACTGATCCCATGGCTAGTAGATTTTTATAAATTTCTAGAAGCCCTGACTGGGGGCAGCTATATTGTTTTGTTTTTGTGAAATCTGGTGGTATAGTTTGGGGTGAAGTGACGTCAGCTCTGTTGAACTATGCATAGTGTAAACAAACACTCTAATTTATGACAAGGCGCTTCGCTTTCATCAACCGGACTTGTACAACAACATAAATGACTTGATAGTATAATAAACTATTTAACTAAATATATTTCAGTTTGCATCAATATAATGAAATGGAGTTATACTTATAGTATTTTTTTCTTTTAAGAACTCCAAAGAAAAAAATGCATATTATTAGGCCTATTAGTAGGAATACTAGGATACGTTCGAGCAAAAGTGACCACTCACGATACCCAAGTGATAATATTTTTTTTCTTTGTGACTACGTAATTGGTCTGTTTTGTGATTTTAGATGGGAAAGTCTACTTAATCAAAGGTTTTACATAATTACTTACAGTAACAAATGGGGACGGCTGGTAAAGCCCATTATAATTTGAGGTTATCACACAATACCCTGTGATATTAATAAAATAGGCACATCTTTTAGTGTGTCTAGACACAGTGTCTGGGAACCATCTAAATATACACCAGCCAATCAGGAAACATAGGTACAGAGAACATAAAGAAATGACTAATTAACTAATAAAACACTCTGATTATTATTTCAGGATGTGGGTTAATTTAAACCATAATACAGTTATTTAAACACTTTGACAATGGTGGTTTATTTTGTATTAAATATAATATATATTTGTTGTTAGCTTACTGGGATGACTATTATTACAGAATATTGGGATGCATCTGCAAAAATCAGGAATGTTTTGTTTCTTCAGTTCCAATACTAATTCCTGATGTCACAAGTTAGGTATTATGTAACCATCAGCTCGCCAAAGGGCATATTCACTGGGATGGTACAAAATGACTGCGCCCGTTATGTATAATAGCCGTCACATTTAACAGTTTTATTAATTAACTATACACTTATACTTGTTGATATTAAGAAGTCAGGGCTTTCCCCAGGGTGTTTTGCTGATACGGCCCGTGCTCCCTTAGCCAGCCAAGTAAGCGCCTTAATTGCAGGACCGTGTCGGCTTAATTTGTAACATGTATACTTCTTCTTCTTCTTCTTCGTCGAACGCTCAGACAGGGACTCCAGTTGCTTTGATATACGCTGCTGTACATTGCAGGTTCACCAAAGGGCCAAAGAGATATGTAACTTGCTATTTTAATTTTATAAAGTCTTTGAACCAAAGTAATAAAAACAAACCGACAATGCATGTCAATTTGAATAAACATGCCAGTTCTGGGCCGAATGACGTATTGGCTATCCCAAGAGCTGAGTTCAGCCAGACCGAGTGAAAAGAAAACGTTCGCTACACTGGTTTGTGCGCTTCACGTTAAACCAAATGGATACGAATTACGATAGATGGACACCAATCAAATAGTTCGCGAACGTTAGGATGAACGTTCGTTGGCTGAACTGAGAAAAGCTCTCGGCGTAATATACGACACGCTTCAAAGTCAACTGACACTCATGTGCCAAGAGACATCGTTGTGAACATGAACAATACGAGTACACAGGAGTAAATCTTGATGTAAATGTGTAGAAAAACAATAGCCGTTTGCATCAATGAATACCTAACGGCAGTTTCATTTATTTCCTTTGTCTTTGTTAATTTTGTACTTATGGTAGAGAGCACGCACTGAGATCGCGATCGCGGAAAATGAACATGCACTATTTATACAAATTTATACAAATTGCAGTTAAACGTACACTGAATTAGTTTACAATAATCATATTTGTTGGATAATGCTAGATATATATATTTGTTAAACTGTGAGGTGACATTTAATAAATTAACTGGATTTTGAAAAGACCGTAAAATTTAATTTTATTAACATTTGTTTTTGGGTGGTTTTTGGTGGGTTTTTTAAATTGAAATACTGTGATGTCAGCATTCTTCGCTTAGGTATTTTAAAAGCAGACATTACAACAGGCATTTAACACGACGCTGAAATCAATAGCAACAACATGGCGCAAATTATAAAATGTTTGTTTACACACCCCCAGCCCCCGCAAAAAAATAAAAAAAATATATATAAAAAATGGATTCAACACACTACCCCACATCTTTTGGCTTGATTTGTGTTATAATGATGCTAAATATGTAAGCGCCTTAAACAAATCCTGGGGAAAGGCCTGGCAATGATGTGCAATATATATTTTTGAGTATACATACCAGGTCAAATGCCTTGATTGTGCCCTCCTTTAACTATGCACAGTTGATGAACAGTTAGTTTAATTAAAAATAAATAAAGAAAAATTCAATTTGTCAAGTGTTCTGGTCCGGTCTGCATTTTATCAACACACATCGCTAACATTTGATGTCAATACTGATAGGCATTACATTTATACCAGTAAATAGTTTGTAAAATATATTTTGTTTACTGAATTCATTCATAATTAAAAGAATTTATACACTCAAAATTATTTACAATTGTTATGAATGGATTATGAATACTATTCCCTACAATAGAGGCACAATAATGTAGCATACCTTTGGCAAATCAAATATAATAATTGAAAACAACAGGGGTGTTATAGATCTTTAAAATTAAATGCTTTGGCCTTGTTGATCTGGCAGTGTGAGGTCATGTGACAACTTCAGACAAGCACCAAATGCTAATTCATCTTTCTCCAGTTTAAGTCAATTTCTACGAGTCATGTGGACCCGATATAGGTAATTTTAAGGAATAAACAAAAACGACTTCGTAAAATTAATGATTTTAGGGGTTTGTAAATTTTTTATTTAGATGCTTTTCTGAACCTTATTGTTTATGAAAATGTTCCTGAACTGTGAAGAAAAACCTCATAAATGAATGACATGCAAATGCCAACAAATCGGATGTTGATTGCGTGAAAAAAACAAAGTGAATGGAATTTGAAGCATAACGCAGTTAGGGACGTTGACAATATATCAAAGGCTGTGGTATGTGCTATCCTGTCCATGGGATTTTGCATATAAAATGTCCCTTGCTAAATCAGTAAAAATATAACGGGTTTCCTCTGACTGTGAGAAGGACCAAATGTTTGACATTCATTAACAAATTATGCCACTTTATATTTAAGAGATTATTTCATGAATATTTCACCAGTGACACAATGGAACACAGTGGAACACCTAGATAGGAGTCCAAGATGGAAATGCTTTTATATTTATAATTCATGTTTTGTTTTTCTTCAGAACGGGAAAGGATGGAATAGTCAAAGAGTACTACACACTTGACTCAATTCTCTTTCTGCTTAAAAATGTTCACCTACAGCATCCCATGTATGTCAGAGAGGCGGTGGTAAGTAATTATTTTTGTGAACAGAAATCTGTCACTTCCATGTGAAAGTTAGTTTGCACGTTAGAACTAAGTCGAGAACAATTAGAACTAAGTCAAGAAAATTGTTCATATATATATATATATATATATACATACATACATACATACTATTAAACATAACATTAATGTCACTGTAAAGGACTTTAATTTAAAAAAGAAAAGAGCTTTGTTAAAGGGACATACCCTAGTTTTTAAACACTTAAGACATAGTTTTGACTATTAGAGGACGTTTTTTGATAACTGAAATCATACTTTACTTAAATTTTATTGTATCCATTTCCGTACATTCAAAGTGTTTTTGGTCATCCTGATGTTTTTTAATATCACAAAATGCATTTCTCATATTTTTAAAAAGGCACGAGCCTCTGAGAAGTAACAGTTATGTAGTCGAGTTTTATTCTATTTTAGAGGGTATTTCACCATTTCAAAGTCAAAGACGCATGTTTCACTCAATTGTAACTTTATCAAAATGTGTTACAGGTTTGTAAATTAAACTAAACTTAATGTTAATTTTCATGAACTGAAACTAGTGTATGTCCCTTTAATTGATAAATTTAAAAATATTAAAAGTAGGAACCAAATATAGTCATGCTAAAAGAAGTAAACTTTATTAAGTTCACTCTCAAATATTTTCAACAGTTTTGTAATACTGCATACGCAAAAATTTTCGCGAATAAAATATATCGCGAATATGTTGATAGAACCGCAAATTTAATTACGCGCAAATTTATTTCTGATTTGGTATAATTTTCATGGATACAAAATATTTTCTGTGTCGCATGTGCGTGTTCCATCGATAACATGTCTTATCAGACATGCATACAACATTGATGTCTCGCCGACAGCATGATAACATGTCCAAGTGTTTGTGAAATCACCGAAAAGAGTTTGCCAAATGAAATATGTATAATTTTGATTTGATTATCAGGGGACACAGTTGCAAAAATAATTCTTCACGAAAAGGTACAATGGAAGCCCTATCGCGAATTATTTTAGCCGCGAAAATATTTGCGTATACGGTACAACTTATTTTACACATAGCAGTGAAATATATAGATCTACGGAAACCATAAAAGTCATATCTGGTGAAAAGTCACATTTTAGCTACAGTGGAAATATAGAAGTCGTATTTACTTTTTTGTAAAAATGCATGATTAAATTATCTCCCTTTGTCTCGGTTCTTCGTATTTAAATTTGATGACTACTAATGCATCTAATTGTATTTGTAAAATAAAAAATGTAATTTAAACAACTGTTGGGCTACCACTGAAAAAACTTAAGGTCAAGCCTGTGATGTTTGTAATTTTATAACAAGTTGTGTCTTCTGATTTGCAGGCTGCATCTGTGCATGTTGTCCGCCGCCCTGACAGAAAAGATCTACTTTCCTACCTTAATGGAGAAACAACAACATCGTCATCTATTGACAAAAGTGCTCCTCTTGAAATTTCACAAAGACCTATTCAAGGTTTGCTGGATGCATATTATGATTTTTATAATTGTTATAATTTGAAACGTGATTTTCAGTAATAAGAAAAAAGGAGAAACAATGTTTTGACAGAAGTAGATTTGATAGTAATTTTTACATGAATAAAATAAATTTGACATTTATTATGGCATCTTATTATCCATATGGTTCCACATAACTGAGTTAATAATAATCATACGAAGAACAAGTGTAATGATGTAATTTTGGGAAGCACTGTTGCTTCTTCAGTTGTAGCTCACAATTCGTATTTGAAATCGGTCTACAGGCTGGTAGGTAAGGGGTTCGGATCCCAGTCGAGGCATGGGATTTTTAATCCAGATACTGACTCCAAACCCTGAGTGAGTTCTCCACAAGGCTCAACGGTTTGTACTATCCTACCTGTGGGAAGCGCAAATAAAAGATCCCTTGCTGCTAATCGGAAAGAGTAGCCTGTGAAGTGGTGACATCGGGTTTCCTCTTAAAAACTGTTTGGTCCTTAACCATATTTCTGACGCCATATAACCGTAAATAAAATGTTGAGTGTGTCGTTAAATAAAGCATTTCTTTCTTTCAAATATGACGTCTTTTTGTCATCTCCTTATGGTTGTAGCTGAAACATTTAAATTTGGGTGTTATTATTCATAACATAAACAGCAACAATAATATGGATAATAAAGAAATACTGATTTTACGAAACTTGTGTAGGGATGCATGTATTGCGCGAGCAAGAGCGAGGACAATACAAAATGTCTGACACTTGTTTCTTAAAATCTGTATGACTCACAAGCTTGAATAATAATCTCTATATGTCCTAGTCATGAATTAATTTGAATAAATCATTGCAATAGTACTGTGAGTGGAGTAAAATAATATCCAAGATTAGCTGGAACTGCAAATACATTTTAAAATAATTAAACATGTTGATCTGTTGTATTTTAGTCATGTCAGCTCACATACATGTATTTAGTATGTTGACTGTTATTAGTTGTGTAAACAGTGTATAATCACTCTTAAGAACTTAGGCTAAACTGTGGTATTCTTTATTTTATAGTGAAGCGTTCGGCTGAAGATGGGGGTCCAGATACTGAGAAAAAGAAACCAAGACTGGAGGTGAATTTACCCCCCTCCCCCCAAAAAAAACCCAAAACCCACCAGCAACAACCAACAAACAAAAAACCCACACATGCACATATTCATCAAATTATTAACTTTATTCTGTTTTAAGTATTTACTAATTTTGTTGCTGATGTTTGTAAGACTTTGGAAGTGGACCTCTTATCTTTTTTAGTACCAAAATGTTGGCACCGTTGCAAGGCCTGTCACATTTTTATACATATTCATAATCACTGGTGATTGTATATTATATTAAAATATTACCCCGAGTTATTGTTTTAAAAAAAAAAACCTTTTATAAGGAACATATCAGGTTTTGTAATGAAATTAACTTTCTAATAAACATTGTAAATATACAGGAGGAGCAAGTCCAACAAGCCAAAAAAGATTGGATTTCTAAAATTGACAGTCGTCGTGACAACTCGGTCATGCCAAGCCAGTTGGGGTAAGCAAATGAACTTCATTAAGTTGATATGCAGAACAACTACATATAGGCATATCTGGGATTTTGAATTTGTTTGCACATCTACCCACACTAAAATCGTGTGATACAAATTTCAAATGTTTAGTCAAACCAGCAGTTAAATTGAATTATTCTTTTGCAACACTATGTAAAACAGGAAATTTTGAATATTACATTAAATTAATATGTTGATTTGTTTAGTTGTATTGTTTTTGACATCCAGTAACTGATTATTAATAAATCAATGTGCTCTAGTGGTGTCATTAAAAACAACCACCCTTTAAATTTGAATTGCAAGATTCTAGGCCAGTTACCCTTCGATGACAATTTCCTGATGCACTTTTCCCCAAATTAATTCCTGCCTAATATTCCCACAACCCCGTAGTCTTTTACCCTGTTTCGCAATGACTGAAAATAACCATTGCTGGATTTGTTTTAGTACATCCTCACTACACGAAGCAATGCCGTTGGAGAAAATTGCAGCCATCAAGGCGAAACGTCTGGCGATCAAGCGAACAAAGATCACGTCTCTGGATGATGACATACAACCTGGGCAGCTGGAGCAGAGGAGCTTCGTGGATGCTGAGGTAGATGTGACAAGAGACATTGTCAGCAGGGAGAGACTGTGGAGAACACGCACAACCATCCTACAGAGTGTCGGCAAGGTAAGACTCGGAACATCAATTGGTTTTTTAAAATCTTGATTAGCGATATTTCTAGAGAATTGAAAATTGATTAGCAACTACTGATTAATGTTTTATAATTGATATTTGAAATTTGTGTAGTGAATCGTGATGCAGTGCTGAAGAAAATGCTCCCTGACACTCCAGTCACTCAACTCAACAGTGGTGGTTTAGTTGTACACTCACTGAGGACTGATGACCAAAGATTGATATGTTCACTTGTTATGAAAATTACAGTAGTCCACAATGTTTCAAATTTTTAATTGGTTACATTATATACAAGTGTGTAATTTGAATAAATAAATAAGACTGCTTTTATTACAGATTTGTTTCACAGTGAATGCATGTTTGATACACATGTTTATATATGTGATATTGTTTACTTTAGTTAAAATAAAAATGTCTTAAAATGACAGTTTTTAGTACCTTTAAAAACTTTGTCTTTTCAGCAATTTGCCAAAAACATTTTCAGCATTTTGCAGTCTATCAAAGCTAGAGAGGAGGGCACCAGCAGACACCATAACCCGCCGTCAAATACGCCATCTGTTGTAAGTGTACAATCTAAATTACAACTCCTCCTTAAAATGTTAATGTGAGACATAACATATATTATTACTACTACAGACATCATACTGTGTACAATCAATGTAAGTGTACAATCTAAGTTATAACTCCACCTTAAAATGTTAATGTGAGACATAACATATATTATTACTACTACAGACATCATACTGTGTACAATCAATGTAAGTGTACAATCAAAGTTATAACTGTATCTCAAAATATTAATGTGAGACATAACATATATTATAACTAATACAGACTGATCACTCATCAGACACGCCATCTGTTGTAAGTTCACAGTCAAAGTTTATAACTCCACCTTAAATTGTTAAACTGAGAAATAACATTGTTGTTAGTGATTCAAGAGTGATAACCCAACATTTGGTTTGCTAACTCAGTAACTGTTTTCATCTTTTGTCATTTTAATTGTAGACCGCACCGAAACCACAACCAACTGTTGGATACAACAGATATGATCAAGAGAGGTTCAAAAGGAATGAAGGTATCCCATTGTCTAACCATTAATATCTGTAATCAGTCCTGGATATATATGGCAGTCGGGGGGAGGGGGGGACTCTGACATGATTGTTTTCCATTATAAAACTGATTTCCACTTTTTTAAATATTCCGTATTCTGATTTCTATTCTCTGCTTGTTATAATTTTTAACAAGTGGTTATACGGATCACTTTGCCTTAATTTACAGTGCCAGAGAAAATTAAATTCATCTCGATATACAAAAAATAGCTGAATAGTACAATCTGAACCTCTTGACTGTCCCGTATTGTTAGTTTATGTATGGTTTCCAATGGACTAATGATTCGCTGTGTAACAAGTTGTAAACAGTTTGCATGTAAAAATGGTGTTCCATATTGTTACATCATCCCCCCTAGACCCCCAATTGGAAAGCCATCTCTCAATCCACCTAAACATCGTTATTTGTGAGTAAAATCAGTTTTTTCTTGGTATGGTTCACAAGCATGTCTGGGGACAAAGGGGTTTTTGCTTTTAAAATTCATAATATGTTTGATTATTTTTTTGATTCATTTGAGTTTGTTGTTTTCAATTGTAGAAACGGAGGGCTTCAAGATCGACACTATGGGCACATACCATGGAATGACCCTCAAGTCTGTAACCGAGGGTGCATCAGCTCGTAAAACACACACTCCACAGCCTCAACCAGTGCAGCCAATATCGCGTCCAATTGTACAAGCAAGACCTCCACCCAATCAGAAAAAAGGTATATTTGTTTATTTAACTGTAGAATAGATCATCAACATTACTTTTCTTACTATCGAATACCATTCTTGTTCTACTTCATAACCAGGTTAGTATCCTGTCGTGCTGAGATGAATTGGTGCCAGTCCTTGTGATATTCAAAAGTGTACCCACCATGCTGAATATCATCTCACCATGCTGGAAAAATATGATATTTTCTATCAAAGCTAGAATATGTTTGTAACATTACCCTATTTTGTGTTGTAAATAGCAGAAAATTAGATACACAGGTATACTATTTCAAAAGTGTCTATTATGAGGCCCAAAGATTAATGAACTAAATGATATATTCAAGACAAGTTCTTTTTAAGAAAGTGTAAACTGAGTGTAACTAATGTAGATTAGCTACTACAGTGAAACCTCTCAAGACCGAACCCTCTGTAGACTGGAATTCCCTCAAAACTGGATGTTTTTCATGGTCCCTTTTTAAATATTTGTGCAGAAAAAAACCTCTCTAAACTGGATACCTGTTAAAATGTTTTTTTTTTACTTGGTCCCGAGGGTGTCCGGTTTAAAGGAGTTTCACTGTGTATTGTTATTATAACCATTTAGTTAAAGTTGTATTTTTCTGTATCGCTCTTCGTTGGCTAAGAAAAACGTTGCTGTTTGTCCAGGTTCAAGGACCCCGATAGTGATCATCCCAGCAGCAGCTACGTCTCTCATCACCATGTTCAACGCTAAAGATGTGCTTCAAGACCTCAAGTGAGTGCTCACCTCAAATACAGACTTGTTTATTTTCCTTCTTATTCGTAGCATGTTCAATTTCGCAAAATAATTTCATGTAATGGTTGATATTTTGTTGAAAAATAAAGTTGCGTGGATAATTTGGCAAAATGTTCTGATCACCCACAGCTAGTCCTGTCTACCAATTTGTATAAAAATTATCAATTGGCTAATTTGGCAATGGGCAGGGTGAGTCGTGTCAACAGCTTGGTCTTTGTCTCTCCATATATTTCCATTTCCCAACAGTTTTAGCATTGGGCTTATTAGTGTGACTGTTTCAGAAAGTGTTAAGTGTTTTTATCTAGTATTGTTCTGAAGACACATTCGCAATAATGTCATATGATATAAATAAATAGTTTCTGAGGTATTTTTAACTGATGATGATAGGAGATTGGTAAGTCTGTGATATGTTATTGAGAGATTGGACTGATGCCAGAACACGACTGATCTTCTCTGCTCAAGACAACTCTGAGATTTAGATATGACTTAATATAATTACAATCTAAGACGTGGTAAACAGAACTAGCTAAAGCAATACATGTCCCCTACTGGGCCCCGTTTTTTTCAAGGGCCACAACTCTGTAAAATTATTTTTGGATAACACACCAACTTTAAGTAAGTTAATATTTGTAGAAATATCACCTTTTGTTTTGTAATAATATGACGTGTATTGTTGTCAGTTGTAATATTTATTTTGACAATATGGATATTTTGTGTTTTATTAGATTTGTGAGTACTGAAGAGAAAAAATCTCAAGGTGTTAAGCGAGATAACGAAGTTCTGATACAGAGACGGAAAGATGGTGGACTGACTGTGCCATACAGAATTATCGATAACCCCATCAAACTGTCGCAAGATGATTGGTATGCTTGGATTTTTGTGTTAAAAGTCTTAAAAGCTTTTTGTATATGTTAATAGTATACATATCATAATCAACCATGTGGCAGCAGTTAAAAAAAATTTGTTTTGTTTAATGACACACTAGAGCAGATTGATTTATTAATCATCAGCTATTGGATGTCAGACATTTGGTAATTTTGACATATAGTCTTAGAGAAGAAACTGCAAAATATTTCCATTAGTAGTAAGGGATCTTTTATATGCACCATTCCACAGACAGAATAGCACATACCACAGCCTTTGATATACCAGTCGTGGTGCACTGGATGGAATGAGAAATAGTCCAGTGGGCCCACCAGCAGTTCAAATTATAAAAAAATATATAAAAAATTGAAGTCGGGTAAATTGATAAATGTACTTATTAAATTCCTGTATTGTTGGTTTTAGTATGCTGAGATGTTGTTAAAAGCAGATCTTGCTGTGAAAATGTTTTAGGGGAGTGATTGATTGCTATGTTAATTTAAAGTTTGTTTTGTTTAACAACACCACTAGAGCACATTGATTTATTAATCATCAGCTATTGGATGTCAGACATTTGGTAATTTTGACATACAGTCTTAGAGAGGAAACCTGCTACATGTTTTTTCATTAGAAGCCAGAGATCTTTTAAATGCACCATCCCACAGACAGGATTAAACAGCAGTTCTCTTACTGTAATCTGTCTAAAAATAAGAAAATATATCCCATTAATTTTCAAGATTTTAGGGTGCCAGAAAGTCTGTTGATTGGTAATCAAGATTGTGTTTTTTCCCCAGGGAACGTGTGGTAGCTGTGTTTGTACAGGGACCAGCGTGGCAGTTTAAGGGATGGCCGTGGAACGGAAATCCTGTGGAAATATTTTCAAAAAGTAAGGAAGCTTAATCTCATTGTCTTAACATCTCTGTTTACTTAGAAAGTATGAAAATGTTTGCTTATTATGTTAAAGTGTTACGTTTAATATAATATAAAAAGATTATCATGGTGTTTTAATTATTAACTAATATACTTTATTGATTTTTGATGCAGTCAGTAGTTCTTGTTGATATCTGTGTGATCGTTTATTTCGTTCCATCTGTATATTATATTTTTATTATTAATTTGTACATGAATTTACTTTGATGAAATATGTGTCTCATTCCCAAGCGCTTAATATGTACTACACTGTTACATTACTGAACCTTACACTGGGAAATTTTACAAAATGAAGAATGTTATATATAGATACAAATCTAGTAATAGATAATTCTAATTATTGTTAACTTTCATCAGTTTGTAAAACAGTTTAGTTCATCGGCTTAGCCATGGTTATATTTTGGGTGGTAAGGGCCACTGACTTTGGGTTTGTGGGAGGAGGGGAACAAGAAAAAAAAAAATATGGTGGGAAAACAAGAGGAGTGATGGTGGGGGTGGGCAGGGGGTAGGGGCTCTGCCAGTGGTTGAGCTTATATACTTAAAATATAGAACAGCTTATAAATGCATATTTGAAACGAGCACCATTTCAGCATTTAGTGACATTTCCGTTGTCAAATCACAGATCTGTGAGAGTTATATTATTATTATTCATATTATTTAGTACTGTAGCAATACTGTCTTGTATTTGCAGTTTTATTTAAAGAGAAATGTTTTATTTAACAACACACCGAACACATTTTATTTACGGTTATATGGCATCAGACATGTGGTTAAGGACCACACAGATATTGTTAGAGGAAACCCGCTGTCGTCACTCTTTTCAGAAAGGGATCTTTTATATGCACCATCCCACCAACAGGGTAGTACATACCACAGCCTTTGGTGCACTGTTTGGAACGAGAAAATAGCCCAATGTGCCCACTGATGTGAATCGATCCTAGATTTGTGATTATGAAGGCATCTGTGATTGCATTGAGTGGGTGCTTTACCACTGGCTACATCCAATGCCTGCGGTGGTTAATATTTGAACTCTATTTGATTTCTAGTTAAAGCATTCCATCTCAAGTGGTCGGAGCTGCCCCTTGACAACAATGTTAAGAAGTGGGCGGTACACATCATCGCTCTGGACCGACACAAGCGCCACTTAGATCGGGCCAACCTGCAGCAGTTCTGGGAACATCTCGACAGGTGACACTGATGGCTCTTTTTATAATAGTTTAACTTATTTACGGTCATTATCTTGGCTTGCTTTTTCATATTTGTAATTTTCATCATCTGCACCGATTTAGATTTTTTTTATTTCTTGATTTTACTCAATTGTTGCATGGTCCCAAAACACTGTAGAATAATATTAAATCTGAAAAGTGTGATTTGTGATTATGAATGCATCTGTGATTGCAACAAATATTGGAATTTAATAAATTGTGTTATCCAAAACAATGGTATTATAATAACCACAACCTTATTAACTACTGTATTTCAGATTTCAGGGTTTTATCACCTATGTTGCTAGACTCCGAATATTGGCACCATTCCCCAAGGCTATGTCGGTTTTTTTTCTCCCAATTTGGAGTTTAGAAAAATCCCAATATGAATGCTAAAACTTCCTAATTTGTATTTGTTTCCTTATAATATTCTTGAAGCTCTTTTCTATTGCTTTTTATTAAATCATTGATCGCTTTTAACAAGATTTTGAAAGGGAACACAAAATTCCCAATTATTTTGTAAAACGACGCAAAAATTCCCAAGTTGAAAGCCATGGGAGTCAAATTTCAGAAATAAAACCCTGGATTTTGTTTTAATGCGTGGATACAACTTTAGTCGTTTTCTTTTTATATTAAAATGCTGGTACACAGGGCTAGCTCTGGCACTTACAAAATTTGCCAGTTATAAGGCATATTAAATAATTGGATTTCTACAAGTTTTTAAATTTGACAAAATGTACTGCTCATGCAGACCTAGCCCTGAACATTTGTATTATTCAGGCATGACAATCTTCTGTGAAATTCCGCGGATTTGAAAGCCATTTAGGTCGTTTCTTGGTCTGCTTTGTGCACAGTTCGCAAATCTTTCAGCTGATTTCATCAAATGTCATTGTCATGCCTGATTATTTGGAGACACAATATTGCTCCATTATTAAATGTTAATGTTTTTTGTTTCTCTTCTTTAAATAATAAGTTTGACACCCAATAGCTGGTGTATTTTTCATGCTAGGGTGTTGTTAAATATGTATTCTATTCTCTTTGAATAATAGTTCCCCCAATATATGTTAATATTCCTTAGGTGTTGCATTATTAATTATGACTGTTAATCTGTTTTTACAGGTATCTGATGAAATACAAGCCACACTTGAGGTTCTAGTGACGGTGAAGTAGAGTTTTGTACTCTTAATGCAGCACACCTCTCACAGACGATATCTGAACCATGTTGTACCCCATCTGATAGTCTGACCCCCCACCCCACCCCCATCAGACATTGTGCATCATCAGAACACTTATGTGGATAAAATATCTCTTGAATTTGTAGATATAGTATTACAAGTTTTGTCTTGGTTACTCTTATTTATGTGAGTTAAGAT
Source organism: Dracogyra subfuscus (assembly GCA_016106625.1). Taxonomy (NCBI): domain Eukaryota; kingdom Metazoa; phylum Mollusca; class Gastropoda; order Neomphalida; family Peltospiridae; genus Dracogyra; species Dracogyra subfuscus. Next base: position 16,051 of record JAECMU010073274.1, read on the forward strand.
ATTTGACAGGAATGTTCTTCTTTATTCTCAATGTGTAAAACACAGTTAACTGTGAAAAGATACTAATAGAATGTATTTCTATTTTAAAGTTTATTTCAAACAGGTTCATCATAGTCATGTCTAGTCAGAAGAATTGTATTTATTACAGTACTAGTGGGCAATTCAGTTTTAGACATTATTTAATAACACAATGCTGTATATAGTTTATTATATGTGAGATGCAAAAAAAAAAGAAAAGAAAAAAAAAGACTCGCCACCTTTTGTTCAAACAACACTTTATTTTTCCTTCAAGACAACTTTGGAAACCTTAAAAAATATTTGCAAATAAACTTTTAAAAAGATACATGTCCACAGGAAAAGTAAGAAAATATGGAATACAATGTAGTATTAGCATTGTATTGAAAAACCAACGTAAGACGCACAATATATGATGGAAGAATGAATCCATAATACATTTGGGTTAATAAATTGTACTACTAATCCTAAGTTGTTTATGTTTAAGCCAACTTGTTACAAAATAACTTCCTTGAGACAAGGAAATGTTTAAAAAATCAGATTCTTCTTATGGTGACCAGCACCAGTTAGGCCTGTCTGGCACTTTACATTTTCAGGCAGAATCGTGAAAATATTTCTGGCTTATAATTATAAAACGGTTAGAGTGTAGACTCATGTCTGATAACTGCATCTTGAGACTTTGACTCCATGGCAACACATACAAATTGCATCCATGTGAAGTCATTCAAGATTTGAGTGTAGACTCTACAAAGACAGACCCGGGCATGGTGCTTGTAAAACCTTAAGTCTGAACTTGAACTTGAGACTAATGAAGTCTGTGACTATCGTTACAAATTGCATGCATTTGATGTCATTTGAGATTGAGTCCAAGTCTTAAGTTTTAAAGCACTGGCCCAGATGCATGTTCAGAAGGGTAAGCGATTGTGGTTGCTTGCTAGGAAGGTGTTTGTTTTACACATTAGATAAATGTGATGTCGTAGAAGACGATGGCCTCCTGAAATTATCATTGATAGGCCACCATAATTCACTACATTTGTTTGTTTTAATCTAACAGTAATTTTGTTGTCATAAATAATATTTTGTTCCATACATAACAAGTTTTGAAAGACAAAATTAATCACAGACTTAATATACTTAACTTTGGTTCTTTCTTTTTTTAACAGTAACTGTTGATAGCTATTACCGAATATGTAATTTATTGTTCGTTTTTCTTAACACCAAAAAGTGTTAATTGTGAAGTTCGACAGAAATGTTGGATGATCCTATAAAAGAAAACAATATTATATTATTTGATAATTCTTGATTTGTTGTCAAAAGTGGGTGCAAAATGACCATGTGACATGACTACTTGTGATAGGAAAATATTCCTAAATCATCCTGGAAATCCAACTACTTGGGAGACTTGTAAAATATTCAACAGTTTTGATGAATAAAAGTGCTCCTTTTGCCATTCACATTTTCACAAGGACACGCCACTTCATTACAAATACAGACTTGAAAACAAAATTGTAAATATGTATATAAGTACGGTATGTTGTACATACATGTACCGTTTTGTTTTGTTTTTCATTTTTCTCATCGGCTGCATGTTAAAATATGTAAATTTGATAACAAATTAGACATTTTAGTTCTTCATTTTTGTTTATTTCATGTATGTCTGACATAATGTATGAAAGCAGTGTAAGTATCATGTTGTGCTGAAGAGGAATGTCATTGACTCCAGTGTAACACAATTATACCCAATGTAAATAAAATTAATTACCAAAAACCTACACCTTGTGGTCTTATACTCTGTTACAAAAGGCATTCCTGGTTGGTTTGCCTTGTTTTAATCATCACTAGTTGAGATAGTGACATCACATTTAATTAAGACATAATGGTTTGTGTTGTTTAATGTCACAACTAGAGCACATCGATTTATTAATAATTGGCTTTTAGGTGTCGAACATTTGGTAATTCTGACGTCATCGGAGGAAATCTGCTACATTTTTTCCATTGGTACCAAAATATCTTTTATGTGCACCATCTCACAGACAAGGTAGCGCATGTATACTAGTCTTGGTCCATAGACGGGGATCGATCCTATACATATCCTGCCTCCTGCGACTATTGGGACGCATGGCATGATAGTCAAGACTGGTCTATCAAGTGTAGTCTTGTTTACATTGAAGGGAGGGGGGGGTGTGTGGAATAATGGGGAGAGAAACCTCTCCCCAAATATACTTCTTTTCTGGCGTTTTTTAATATATAAAGATTGGTCTATGTACTCCCTTCAAATTTTCTAGATCTGCCCCCGATTGACAAACTAGCGTGCTTACCATGACCACATACAAGCCAAGATTTATTTAACAAAAGTATTTTGTTACAAATTTA
>JAECMU010073302.1:4527-14548 GCA_016106625.1 Dracogyra subfuscus
CTCTATGTAACCATGAAAAGACCCAAAGGGTTAATAACAATTATTTTATAAAGTACAAAGTGAATGCATTTTACATGTACCATAGCTAAACTCTTCAAACCTCTTGAAAGTGTACATAAAGATGTTGATTTTGTCGAGGAGATCTTTTAGTGACATTTAAAAGTAAATGGTGGTATTATAACCTCTATACCCACTAGCATATCGTTTGTGTGCTTGTGATATTGATAATGTTGATCATTATTAAAGTTCTTTATTACCACCACCTACTGTAAGGGAATATTTCATTCTGAATGGTTGCCTGACAACTGGAATCTATGTCTAAATGCACATATTAACAAGTAATTCTGATGGCAGAAGGAAAAAGAAGAAAATGGTTTATTTTACGATGCACTCAACACATTTTATTTACAGTTACATGGCATCAGACATATGTTTAAGGACCACACAGATACTGAGAGAGGAAACCTGCTGTCGCCACTTCATGGACTCTTTTCGAGTAGCAGAAAGGGATCTTTTATATGCACCATCCCAAAGACAGGATAGTACATACCATGGTCTTTGTTACACCAGTTGTGGAGCACTGGCTGGAACGAGAAATAGCCCAATGAGTCTACCAATGGGGATTGATCCTAGACGGACAGTGCATCAAGCGAACAGTTTACCACTGGGCTATGCCCACACCTAATTCTGTTGGATGCCAGTACTGAGTTACATGACCATGCAATTGCCTGTAATCCTTTCTAGACAGAAGATTTAGTTCAGTAATTCCATAGGGCAATCGAGTTATGACACAAACCAATACATTTTAAATGTATTTCTGATGATAAAATAAGTAAATGAACAACTTTATAAATTAATTCATCCTATAAATTATTCATGATATCCATGTCATAATCCCAGGTGTGTAGTACTGATTTTATGAAACGAGTGTCAGGAATTTTGTATTGCCTAAGCGAGGGAGAGGGTAATACATGAATCCTGATACAAGTTTCGTACAATCAGTACACCACACACGCAAGTGTAATAATTTCTCTATTATCCATATTATTATTGTTGTTTTCTTTATGAATAACAAGACCCAACTCAAAATGTTTCAGCCACATCTAGTAGGAGACAACGTAAAATATCAACCTCGTCTAGTTATTTGGTATTTGTTTCATAAGACCCTCGACAAATACCGATTAATGTAGACTCGGTTGATATTTTCCATTTAAAAAACATATATTATTTCTTATCAGAAATGTTATTCCTAATCAAATAATTACCGTAAATCATAACATGACTGATCTTACCATTTAGTGAGATTTAAATAAGTAACATATTAATTAGCAATATAAAACTTAAGCAAGGTTGCCATATCAGACATACCAAAAAAAAAAGAAAAAAAAAGAACCACCAACAAAACAATTACTGTTTTCAGAATAGTCTTTTGTACCGGTATGTCTTTTTAAATTTTAAAATCTGTTGCCAAATTTAAATAGTAATAGTTAATCATAGCTATACATCTATACACAACACAAAATTTCTTAATTAGCTTTTTGGCAAATTGGTAATTACATATCTTTGCCAAATTCAACTTCATATAGAATTGGCGATTGGCAGGTCATTACACCATGCATGCATGCACACACATGAACTACACACATACAAGTTAGATACTACAGGGATTCTAGATTTATAAAAAATATTATTCACTTGCCATAGGGCCAGTAGATTTAAAAATTCACTTGCCCAGTTTTAACTGTTGATAAAGCAAAGCAAAACCAGTAAATTAAAATAATTAACTTTTCAACATACATTTTACATACTGAGATCATGGTTAATCAACTTTCAATTTACAGATAGGCTCAATAGGCATATTTTAGAAGAAAAAAAACACACAATTTTCATCAGTTTAAAATAAAATTACCTATTAATTTTTTTTAAAGAACTGTTTCCACTAATACCACCTCAGAATAACAAATCTTTGGGTTCTAGTGTAAAAAAAAGAAATGGTGGCAAAACAATGAACTTTTGTTTTCCATGTTTACATTTTATAACATCTGTAGGTATAGTAATTTCTCCCATCCCCAGCCCATACGGAATAAATAAGTCTTGTATAGGCTATGACATTATTGAATTTAACATGGGGAGTATTACGTCATTGGTAATAATTATAGGACGTCATATTAATGCAAGTTTGTTAGTTATAGATTGATATTTTGTTATTAAAACCTTCATTATAAAAGCTATCTTGTTAATTTGTAGTGTTACATTATATTTAACACATGAAACAAGACGTAGAAAATATGATAATGTAGTTTACTTCTGATAAAATGGTCAAATAAAGAAGTTACTTTTTTAGCCATCTTTGTTCGTGTAAAATGGGAGAAAAAGACTCCCTCATATGTGGTCATGTGGGATAGAAAAAGTACACCCTCGGTGGTGGTAATTTATACCTTGAGACTCGGCAAGCCTTGTACTAATAAACTGTATCCTTCAAGGACATATAGAGCTCTTTACATTTATATCTTTTAACATTTATTGATTTAATGATCAGTTGTATATACAGCTGTCCTATTGAAGGCTGGTAAACAGTTGATGTTTATCACTGGCCGTCAAATAACTGATGATTAGCCATAGATCTTGACAGACAATGTAAATTTATGGTCACTGATATTTCTACTAATTCGTATTGATGAACATAAGACACTGGATAATTGTCCCTACAGGCTAGAAATCCACTACTGGTGCCTTTACTAGTGTTGGGAATTGGTTGGAATTTCATAATCGATTATCTGTTATAATCGGTTAGCACCAACAAATCAACTTTTGATACCACAATCGGTTAAAATTATAGGAAGATAATAAAGAATTTGAATTATAAGATCAATGCACCTGTTATCACATTCACTGCAATACACCCTACAGATAGCCCATTCAACCTTTAATAAATATTTTCTTGTATATATATAGATGACAAAACAACAACCCATCAACCCCAACATTTTTACATCAATTCCATTAACTAGACTGGACGAATAATTAGAGTAAAATATTTTCCACACAATCGATTATGTAATTTTATAATCAATCATTACATCAGTATGAGCGTAGAAAGTTGCCAAAATGGAAGGGGGAGGCACACAGTTATATTTACACACTTTTACACACTTTTAAAGCAAATATAAAGCAAAATATCTGAAAAGCGCCCCGCATTACCCCACCCCCCCCCACCCCCCAACCTGTTTCCTACATCAGTGATCAGATGAGCCGAACTGATACATATTTTTATTATTGGAACATCACAAGTATTTACAGTATTAGTATGAGCTGTCCTATTTATGGGAAAGTATGTGTACACATAAAATCACTTTTCTTATCAGCTGGACTGTCGGCAACGACAGGTGTGACGCTTACCTGTACATGTTTATGTACAGTACCATGCTGGAACACTGAACACATGTCAACAGATAATGTCAGGGTTTTATTTCTGAAATTTGACTTGACTCCCATGGCTTTCAACTTGGGAATTTTTGCGTCGTTTTACAAAATAATTGGGAATTTTGTGTTCCCTTTCAAAATCTTGTCAAAAGCCACAAAAATATTGATTGTTGTTTATTCTTATCGAAAGCGATTAATGATTTAATAAAAAGCAATAGAAAAGAGCTTCAAGAATATTAAAAGGAAACAAATAAAAATTGGAAAGTTTTAGCATTCATATTGGGATTTTTCTAAACTCCAAATTGGGAAAACAAACCGACATAGCCTTGGGGAATGGTGCCGATATTCGGAGTCTAGCAACATACATGTAGGTGATAAAACCCTGAATGTGCTGATTTGTGAAGTTAAAACATTCAGTACCTCTTTCCACTTGGTTTTAACAGAACCAACTATAACTATTGCAATTAATAAAATATATAAATGATCCTTTTGATGTTTTTCAGTAAATGTAGTCTTTGTAGCACTCGATAGCAGATGTACATTGTATCTGGCCACATGTACGTTACTTTTGTTAGACATCAAACAGCTCTAGTTTAAAAACAAACATTCCTTCCCTTCACCCCCATCCCCACATCCTACCAAATTGGTTTTAATACTACTGTGCTTAGTCAGTGATATAAATGAAACCCTGAAGCTGATAAATGTCTCCTTCTAGTTATATTTAATCCATATACAACATAAGATTATACAAGTATTTTATAAAATACATGCAACAGGTACTTAAAGGAATGAGCTTTTGCACTAATATGCACAGTCAACAATAATTAATACACATTATTGCTTAAAATTAACAGGTATATTGGTATATTTAATTAATAAAATGATAAACATGTGACAGCTGTTACACATAACAGATACAGCAATTTTGCTCCATCCCACTGAATGTACCATCTGGAAAGCAGGTTGTTACGTAACACTTAACACGTCACGTCGAAGTACAAAATTTATGTTTTTACAAGTTTTTAAACAAGTATAAAGTAATGTTTATAGTATTAATACCAATAGTGATACAGAAACTATTATCGCTTATTTATTATTACCTCAAGTGTTAATATAACAATTACTAGAAGTGTTTCTTACGGTTACGTCATACAAGTCTGTCCTCAGTGATTAAAAGCCACTATCATTTTTTATGTGTTTGTTGAACCAGAACATTATACACAGACCTTGTCTTTTAAGGTGTGCGAGTGTGATTGTGCTCACGCAGTGTACGTATTAATTTCAATCTGGCGAGTATGAAAAACAACACATGTTACTCTGAACAAACAGTGCATATAAAATAATTGTGTATACCTACTGATTGCCACTATTTACTTTATTAAAGACCCTTTTAATAATAACAGAAAAAAAATGTGATGTAAAACGGTAGCATCCATGCAAGCTTTTAATATATGACTGGTACTGATCTTTGCTGTACAAATCAGAAAACACTGGTTTAATAGACATCTTTGAATACATACCAATCCAGTTAAATTCCTTTGTGTAAGGTGATAGATAACAATGTCTGATATACTGTTCATATAGTTATGAAAAAATGGAATTGAATTAAATAATGGCTTCTGTATCCCACACAAACGAACTTGTTACAGAAATCAGCGTACTTGGTAAAACTGTCTTGATTAGTTCACAATTGTTAGCCTACAAAGCTTATGTGAGGTCCCCAAAATAGCAAGCGTGTAACGTTCTATTTTCTTTAAAAACGAAATGAAATATAGACGAAACCAATTCAAAAGTAGACGGAATAATAAAACGAATGGAAAATAAAAGATAATAGGTATGTAGGAATAGGCCTAGGTCTCGTTTACAAAAACAAAGTATTGTTTTAACATCTATTATTTTTCCTTTTTTATCCGTACAAAATTTTTTCTCAATAAAATGAATAAGGTTAATGAATGTACATCTGTTATTTAGATATGTATATATGTACACAATACAGTAACAGTAATCAATGAAGATATTTAATTTTTGTTTCGTTTGTTAGAAAGTCACAGACTATGTGACTGGAATATGATTTGATGTGCAGTACTCTGTGGCATATTGACCAATCAGACTCAGAGCTATCGGGGTCAGATTATTTTTACACTTGGAACTCTGGCTGAATGCACATGCTGGTTTACTTGATAACTTGCTATGCATTTCTGATGGTGTCTAAAGTTACGATTGTTTTCAGATTATCTTTATTGTAGCATCCCATGTTTAGAATAAATCCTTTGTAAAGACAGATTTTATGTATTTTGTACACATAACATCAGGACCGTTCTAGATCAATAATGTAACGATGATGACATATATATCATAGCCATTTGTAACTTTTAGTGATAGGTCAAATGATGTGTTACAAAATGAAGAAGGGAGACTGATTGTGTAATTGTTGAATTAAAAAGGCCACATGAATGTCAATGCCCCAACCAACACTATCAATTGAAACAATTATAGGCCTACATTTAACATGTTATTAAAAAAATATTTGAATAATATAAGGGATCTAAATTCTAATTCAGTCAGTAGTGCACACCTGAGATACTTGGGTTGTATAGTTCTAATTGAAGCACCTCCTCAGTGGAGTTTTTTCCATCTCAGCTGTCCTAATCATGGTTGATGTATATAATAATGAAATTCAAAATAAATCGATTCCTACACATATATGTGGCTGCAAGTTCATCAAGCCATCTGACACTCAAAAGGGATCTATAATTGCGTGTATCAAGAGTTATATGTTGCATCAGTGTATGTCATAGTTATATTTCTATGGCACTGCTTGTGACATTTTTTAATAACTCCATTCCTGAAAGGTAAAGTCAAGACTACACTAATTAACCAAACAACATAAAATTAGTTGGTTCATTTTTACAACACGTCTCTACATTTACACGTACCAATTACTTCATAAATTAATAATGCTTGGTTTTCACTCTCCATAGCATATTAATCATTTAATGAGTGTAATTTTTCACTCTCCTAAGCCTTTTGAGGTGTGCAATTTTTTACTCACCATAATTTTTCAAAAGCCAAGGACTGATTACATATAATATGTCAGGGTGCAATTTGTTTTTAAAATTTGGATTAGCAATTTTTCCTACTGGATGAAGAATTGAATAGCAACTACTGGATTTTGATTAGCACTTTTATAAAATAAGTAAAAATTAATAAAACACATTATTTTCATTAAAAATGCTTGTTATTATTGAATGTACAGACTTACAGTTGTATTGTGTTTTGCTTAACACGAAACTAAAAAAAAAAAGAGTACAGAACCGTACATGTGATTGACCATCACTATCACTTGTTTAGTTGAACAACAATATATGTCAGAAATAATAATCACCAGTGGTCACACTTGGTCATCTACCTTATTCTAAGTGATGTTTACGGGCAAACCCGATCGACGATAAGCGCATTTTTTCACCCACGATCTCAATAGATTTTTTTATCGCAGATCGAGGCCGTAACGCCATTTAATAAAATCATTGAAAACTAGGCTAGGCGCTAATTCAGTTTGGCTGCAAAAAATATGCATCGCAAACTGCTAATCATTGTTAGAATATTGTATCGCGATCGCATGATTATGCATTGCATTTTGCGATGCGAACCCAGTCATTTTGCAGCCTGTATGTTTTATTATCTTGTTTTCTAAGTATAAATTAAAGGTTTCTGCAATCTTGAGTCCAAACTCTTAAAGATATATCTTGGATATTTACAAAATTCAAGCACATCCCAACACTGTGCCATCCCTTGCACAGGAATTTAGCATGTGGCTAAACTATGGTTTACACACAAGGATAATTCTTAGCAATATGTAACAATTATGATCAGTACAATTTAAATGACATTGGTACACAATATATTTTAATCTGATTAAATGACGAAGTCAAACTCATATTAAGTTCATTGACAAGATACATACATGTATTGTGTATTACATAACATCTTTCAGTCATGAGACTAATAACTTTTCTAGATTTCTTCTATATTTATGAAATCACAGAAGTTGTAAGGTTGATGACAGTCACTCTTCGCACCCTAGTTTTGGCTTCGTACACAATAAATATAGCATATCTTACTGTATTTTCACTTGAAATCCATATTTCGTAAAAGGTACAATTTTTTTAGCACAAGATTTTCTTCAAATACATGCAGGTGCATTAGTAATGTTAAATTAAAAAAAAAATTAATAGCAATTTTGTAATGGAATTTTTCCAGCATTCCTAAAATGGAAACGTCATGTACCCAATGTATGGTTATTGTAAGGAGATGCAAAGCAATGTCATTGGAATACTGATGTCATTCAAATTAAAAATTAACTATATTATTACAATGCTTCCTCACATTAAAATAAAAACTGGTCTACTAACCTTGACCCCTGTCAAATTTCTACAACAATCAGATAACATTGTTTACAGGTCAGTATTTTTTTTTTTAAATTCATAATTCTGGATATTAGTTTAAGTTTTAAAAAATGAAAGAAATAAAAAGTACCTTTTGTCAAAATATTACCACTGGATATGTTTTATTTATTGTGTACGAATCAAAAACATGGGTCTGAAAAGGGACTGTTGTCGATGGTAGAACCATCACGAGGGGTTTATGGATATTTACATCCTCTGTATGCTCTTATACCCCGAGCATAGTATGCATACAGAGGGTATAAAAATCCATGAACCCCTTGTGACGCTACTCCCGATTCACTAATGTCAAAACTTATACTAGCTCTGGAATTGTTTTTTTGACCGATCGTTCAAAATTGCGCCAAATTTTTTCAAGCAAATTTGCAGACTTTTTCTCTTTGGCATAATACTTTGCGCCATTCAAAATTCCATTTCACCGTCACCCCCACCCCTGCCTGCTACGGACCTTGGTCGGGCTGCTGGTGCTCCCTTGCACCTGCCAGTGCAGGCGGTCCCTCCCACTCCCCCACCCCCAACACTAGGTCCATTTACCATACATCTTATGTTATAGGGAAGGAAAGAAATATTTTACATAACGAATAACACACTCAACACATTTTATTTACGGTTATATGGCATAAGACATATGTTTAAGGACCACACATATATTGAGAAAAAAACGAAAAAAAGAAATGTTTTATTTAACGACACACTCAACATATTTTATTTAAATACAGTTACATGGCGTCAGATATGGTTAAGGATCACAGTTATTGAGAGAGGAAACCTGCTGTCGTCACTTAATGGGCTACTCTTTTCAATTAGCAGCAAGGGATCTTTTATATGCACCATCCCAGACAGGGTAGTACACAGCCTTTGATATGCCAGTCATGGTGCAATGGCTGGAATAAGATATAGCGCAATAGGCCCACTGACGAGGATCAATGCCAGATCGACCATGCGTGACACAACCCGTAATATATCAGTCATGGTGCACTGGGTCCACTGATGGGGATCGATCCTAGACGAATGCACATCAGGTGAATCAGTGCTTTACTATTGGGCTCCTCGGTGTGTGTGTGTATATATGTATAAATTACCATTGGTCTGGAGTATTACCGATGACACAAAAGTGTTGTTGTTATAGCTCCTCAACACCCCATCAGCTAACCACTGGGTTTTTTCTCTCGACATAACCATATGTCCCGATGCCAATATAACCGTATTTATAATGTGTTGAGTGCGTCGTTAAACAAACAAAACAAACAACAAAAAAAGCTCCTCAATAATTGCAAAATAGATACACCTGGTGTACCGTATCTGCCAGTGTACAACATTTGTATAATTGAAATATGCAGGGATGTGAGCGGGGCTGGAACAAAAAAGCTTACTGCTCACCTTCTTTCTTCCCAAATCGAACAAAGGCTTTCATATAGAGTCCTTGTTTTTTTTAAATTATAGGCAAGTGAAAAATCGCACACCTCAATATGGTAAGGCGAGTGAAAAATCACTCTCCAAAATATATAAAATAGGCAGTGTAACTCTGATTGAATTTTGTCTGGCATGTCTACAAAACTGTCTATTAAACCAGTTTTTTTTTAACAAATGCATGGAAACCACTGCCATGTTTTTAATTTTTATTGTTTTATATAAAAGGACCTTCCTATAAGCTAAATTAATGAGTTGATTTTTGTAAACAGTGGAAATAAATATACCCATCTATTTTACGGGTGCTGTTTGTTGAGTGTAACATGTGCTGTTTTTCACACTCGTCAGATTGAAATTACGTGTCCTGGATTGGACAAAACTCGCCAATTGCAGCGAAATGTACTTTTTTTTTTAATAAAATTTAACGACGCACTCAACACATTATAAGTACGGTTATATCAGCGTCGGACATATGGTTATGTCGAGAGAAAAAACCCAGTGGTTAGCTGATCCTAGACCGACCGCGCATCAGGTGGGCACTGTACCACGGTGCTATGCTGCCCGCTCGAAATGTACTATGCGCAAATACTACTTGCGATTGCACAATATTACTTTTTTTTTTTTTGTTGCATTATTTGTTTGGGTTTTTTGGGGGGTTTTTCCAGACAAAGGGGAAAGCACATTCACGCGAAGCTCTCACATCCCTGAATATTTCTACATACAGC
>JAECMU010073328.1:0-10519 GCA_016106625.1 Dracogyra subfuscus
GTTCGCAGCCCAGTACCGGCTCCAACCCTGGAGCGAGTTCTTAAGGGCTCAATGGATAAGTGTAAGGCCACTACAACCTCTTCTCTCTCACTAATCAACTAAGAACTAACTCACTGTCCTGGACAGACAGCCCTGATAGTTGAGGTGTGTTTGTCCAGGACAGTCTGCTTGAACCTTAATTGGATATAAGCACGAAAATCAGTTGAAATGACATGAAATAATGGGTAGCGAGAGTGATAGCTAGTGTTTGACTGGTGACACACTCATATCTTGAACAGGTTCAGTATCTCTATATAAATTCTTTGCATTGAGTACCCACCTTATTTTGTATTGCATTTGAAGTGATTAATTCATTATCTCTACAAACAAAAAACAAAGACAAAAAACCACAATTCAATGATACATTTCCCATATTTAACACCCACCTTCTGCAGTATTACACTTGATGGGGTTGAGTACTTCTGGGTCGATGGTGTTCGTCGTGTCGATGTAGTAGATGCTGCTCAACTCAACGACGGTGCCTGCGACAGGTGGTGTGGTGTCCACGGTCATTGGGCCGAATGAGGCGGACACGGGCATGTTGAGAATGTTGATCACGGTAACCGTGGCAAAGTACTGTCTACTACTCAACAACTTGTCTTCTAGACCTGCGATTAGGAAGGAAATGTCTTAATTAACGATGCACTCAACACATTTTATTTACAGTTACATGGCATCGGACATATGGTTAAGCACCACACAGGTATATAGAGGAAGGAAGGAAATGTTTTATTTAATGATGCACTCAACACATTTTATTTACGGTTATATGGCATCGGACATATGGTTAAGGACCACACAGATATACAGAGATGAAACCTGCTATCACCAATTCGTGGGCTACTCTTTTCGATTAGCAGCAAGGGATCTTTTATATGCACCATCCCACAGAGAGACTAGTACATACCACAACCCTTTTTACACAACTTGTGGAGCACTGGCTGGAATGAAAAATAGCCCAATGGGGCCACTAATGGGGATCGACTCAGGTTGAATAGCATATTTGTTGTGCTAGCACAATAATTTGAATGAGACTAAAAATGCGTTGAGTCCGTCATTAAATTAAACATTTTCCTTGTGGAAAATTGGATTAAAATTAGACTGGGTATGACTGTACATTGTGATGATATTAACCTTGTTGCATGACACATGGAGACAGTGTATGTTCTGGTAGATTAAAATTAGTCTGGGTATGACTGTACATTGTGATGACTGATATCAACCTTTTGTACGACACATGGGGACATATGTGTCCTGGTACACAAGTGGCAGCATAGCCCAGTGGTACAGTGCCCGCCCTGATGCACGGTCAGTCTAGGATCAATCCCCGTCAGCTAACCACTGGGTTTTTTCTCGACATAACCATATGTCTGATGCCGATATAACCGTAATTAAAATGTGTTGAGTGCGTCGTTAAACAATTATTTTTTTTGTACATGGTACACAAGTGGGAAGTCGGATTACAAGTAGACTCTGTTTGACTGTACATTGTGATAATTGACAGAGGCAATCTAGGTGGGGGGGCCCCAGAAATTTTCATTTTTTTTACGATCCCCTCTAAACCTCCCCCAAAGTTCCTTTGGCATTCCACCTCATGTGGTTGGCCCCACCCCTAAATGGAGTTTCTGGATTCATCACTGATTGATAATAACCTTTTGCCTGATACATGGTGGTATGTCCTGGCAGTGATACAGGAGCCAGAACATCGTCCATCCCTTCCTGAGATCCAATCTGGAAGTTAATTTCTTTTATCTGACTTTCTGCATCAAAGAAACCGTCCCATGTGCACACAATAGGAGAGTGTGGCTGAAATCAGAAACAGATTCAGTTTTAAATTAAGACTGACACAGTTAAGATGATCTACAAATTAAAAAAATGAACATCAGAGAAATAGAGAATAATATATTAGTGGTCGTTTGATACCATTTATCTCACAATTAGTTGTTTTAAAAGGTATATAACAAGAGAAAGCGAGTTTGATACATTTTTAAACGACGAGTTGTGAGATAAATGGAATCTGACAGACACGAATGTATTATTCTATTTCTTACATATCGTCAAAAACCAGGTTTTAAGCAAATTGTAACATCTTTTTCGACTAAAAGGTATTTACAGCTGTTGCACTTGTAGCAGACTTACACGTCACAGACACGTGTCAGGTTAACTATTTGTTACATTTTAATCAATTTCAAGCATGTAGTTTTTCATTGGATGTATGGCATTAGTGACCTTGTCATCACATAGGAGCAGCCAGTTGTAAGTTTGAAATTGTTAACACAAGTACGTGTGTTAACAACCATATGTAACAAAAAATATACATGGTGTTCTCACCAATGAGTGTATAAGAAATACATGTATATATGGGCGATTTAATATTATATATGGGAATAATCCAAAAATAGCTATAGATACCAAAAGCTGTAGATACGTGTATATAGCATTGGGCCTAAGAAATATTAGTAAATGATACTAATATGAATCATTGTTTTAGTTTTCAAATTATTTAAAATGTGCTATAATTTTAAAGAAATATTTTTCTTTAAATTTAAATGATGACTATTCAAGGAAAACTGAGTCTTCTTTGTTCTAAAATATATAAACTAACATCTTATCTGGTTGTATTTCCCCCCAACCATTAAAACAAATCCATTTGGCCTCATATCAACTTACCTTTGCAAATAGGTGAGATACCATGTTAACTTAAGTCACATAAAGAAATTCAATTAAAAAAGATGATGATGATATGCTACATAATTTGGAGACTTTGATAAGCATCAGACAGATGCACATAGAAATATGATTTAAGGCCTAGACCCTAGTTTCAACTCTTGAAAATGAACACTAAGTTTAGTTAATCTACAAACCTGTAACAGACGTTGATAAAGTAACAACAGAGTGAAAAAAAAGAGTCTGTGACATTAAACTGGAAAATATCCTTAAAGAAATAAGACTAGAACTCGAATCAATAACCACTACTTATCAGACGCATGTGTGTTTTTAAAAATATAAAAAATGCATTTTGTGATATTAGAAACAACAGGATGAATAGAAACACTTCAGTTCTACAGAAATGGATAATCTAAACAATAAAATATAAGTACTGTTTGATTTTAGTGATCATATATGGACTCAATAGTGAAAACTATGCTGTAGTGTTTATAAACAAGGGTCTGTCCCATTAACAGATCATGATGCACACAGAAAACATATGATAAAGTAGAATGTTGAGGAGTCATTTCTTAAAGTTCTACTGATAATATTTACCATTCTGATATAACACATGTTATTTTCCATTTAACAAATTTCTTTGTAACAATGTCAATACATACCAATGCCAGCCATTAAACCTATTCTAAACAGGAAAACCTCAACCTTTGAGATACATCTGTTCTGTCTCTAAATCCACCAAGGTTCATTTGCAACTCACCAATGCTCATTTTCAACTAACCAAGGCTCATTTGAAATTCACCAAGGCTCATTTGCAACTCACCAAGGCTCATTTGAACTCACCAAGGTTCATTTGCAACTCACCAAGGCTCATTTGCAACTCACCAAGGCTCATTTGCAACTCACCAATGCTAATTTGCAACTCACCAAGGCTCATTTGAACTCACCAAGGCTCATTTGCAACTCACCAATGCTCATTTGAACTCACCAAGGCTCATTTGCAACTCACCAAGGCTCATTTGCAACTCACCAAGACTCGTTTGCAACTCATCAAGACTCGTTTGCAACTCATCAAGACTCGTTTGAAATTTACCAAGGCTCATTTGAACTAACAAAGGCTCATTTGAAATTCACCAAGGTTTGCAACTCACTAAGGCTCATTCGAAGACACCAAGGCTCATTTGAACTCAACAAAGCTCATTTGAAGACACCAAGGCTCATTTGAAACTCACCAAGGCTCATTTGAACTCACCAAGGCTCATTTGAAACTCACCAAGGCTCATTTGAACTCAACAAAGCTCATTTGAAGACACCAAGGCTCATTTGAAACCCACCAAGGCTCATTTGAACTCAACAAAGCTCATTTGAAGACACAAAGGCTCATTTGAAACTCACCAAGGCTCATTTGAACTCACCAAGGCTCATTTGAAACTCACCAAGGCTCATTTGAACTCACCAATGCTCATTTGAACTCACCAAGGCTCATATGAAACCCACCAAGGCTCATTTGAACTCAACAAAGCTCATTTGAAGACACCAAGGCTCATTTGAAACCCACCAAGGCTCATTTGAACTCAACAAAGCTCATTTGAAGACACCAAGGCTCATTTGAAACTCACCAAGGCTCATTTAAACTCACCAAGGCTCATATGAAACCCACCAAGGCTCATTTGAACTAAACAAAGCTCATTTGAAGACACCAAGGCTCATCTGAAACTCACCAAGGCTCATTTGCAACTCACCTAGGCTTGTTTGAACTCACCAAGGCTCATTTGCAACTTACCAAAGCTCATTTGAAACCCACCAAGATGTGTTTGAAATCACCAAGGCTTGTTTGAAACTCACCAAAGCTCATTTCCTACAAACAAATGATCTCTGGCATTTAAATATTCTTTCTTTCAAAAGACACTAATAATTCTTCTTTTTTTCTACTGTACCTGGATGAACTTTTTACAAGATAGAACTCCCACTTTCGGGGGAGTGTTGTCAACGACCACAGTAGGGAAAAACTTCCTGGAAACAAGTCCTACTGCATTCTCTGCTACAACTGTCAGGATATTCGGCTTGCCTGGAAAACCCCAAGAAAAAGCAACTTGAAAGAATGAATGATTGTTTAACGACGCCCCAGCTATTGGGTGTCAACTAAGGGAAATAAGAAAATGAAGTGAATCTAAAAAACAATGTAAAATTAAAAAAGTTAAATTAAAACAGTGTGTAAAGTGTTACCATGAGGACCACTATATAGTTATAATATAATGCTAAACTAGAGTCAGTGGTTTGCATTTACTGAACATCCCATTGGGCTATTTCTCGTCACAGCCAGTGCACCACGACTGGTATGTGCTATCCTGTCTGTGGGATGGTGCATATAAAAGATCCCTTGCTGCTAATCAGAAAGAGTAGCCCATGAAGTGGTGACAACGGGTTTCCTCTCTCAATATCTGTGTGGTCCTTAACCATATGTCTGAAGCCATATAACCGTAAATAAAATGTGTTGAGTGCATCATTAAATAAAACATTTCTTTCTTTCTTTTTTACTGAACATATGGTTGATATTATAACGATGCATGACTGACAGACAGGATATCACATACCAGGATAGCCTTTAATATACCAGTCATGGAACATTGGCTGGAACAAGAAATAGCCCAATAGGCCCACCAACAGGGATTGATGCCAAACCGACCGTGCATCAAATGAGTGCTTTACCACAGGGCTACATCCTGCTGTCTCCACCACAATTAGCGGGCAGCATGGCCCAGTGGTACAGTGCCCGCCTGATGTGCGGTCGGTCTAGGATCGATCCCCGTCAGCTGACCACTGGGTTTTTTTCTCGACATAACCATATGTCCGACGCCGATATAACCGTAATTAAAATGTGTTGAGTGCATCGTTAAACACCCCAACAAAAAAACAAAAAACAAAAAAAAGTCTCCACCACAAAGAGGACTGCCACTCAAACTAGTTTACTAAATGAAAACCAGTGCCAGAAAGAGCCCATGAAGTATGTACACCTATGGTAGCATGATGGGTTGACAAGATAGCACATACCAGCACCTTTGATATCATAGCTGTTATGGCATGCACTTGTGAATCAGTGTCATAAGAGAGATGTTGTCAGGGGTTTCGCAACCCTCTTTCATGTGCTCCTGTGAAGAAGCAGAACAGACAACCGAACATGTCATCCAAGCCTCCGGGATTCTAGAATGTTTATAAAACCCACTAGCCATGGTATCAATGATTTAAATTTTTTACTAGTGTTACATGTGTAGAGATTTTAATATTAATGTGTAGAAATAGAAACGTTTTCATGTTATTCAAACGTTTTTTTAACAGGGGAGGTGTTATAGATGTACATTTTAAGTTTATAAAATGTAGAAGTTGACCCTTTAATACAATAGTACGAGTCTTTGGTATGACATCATATTTTAAATGACGTCAGAGAAAGTTTTGTTTACAGAGAAGGGGAGATTAGTCTGGTAGATGCTCGAACATTCGAGAAACGTCTAGCAAGTGTCAAATGGTATAAAAACACTTTGTGCATGTTCAAAGACAGGCTTCACGTAAATAAAAGGTTATTTCTACCATAACGTAACACTAGCCATGATTAAAACATTAACTAGCCCTACGCAATTAACTAAACAGTAGTATTAATCAGATATGTAACCTGAAGTGGGAGATAGAGCTTAACAACACTAACATTGGGGCTATTCATACTTACTAAACAGATGTAACTGCAATATCTGATTTGTTTTTGGTGCAGTAGCCATTGGGCATGGCAATATAAGTTATTTACTAGCCCAATAATGAATATCATTAACCAGGGGAGTGAGACTACCATAATCTAGATGTCCTGAAGACTGCATAAACCTACAGCAACTAAGGGACACTACCTGGACCACTACAACAACTCTCCAGAAACGTGACATACAGAGGACAGTATCAACGTGTAGTCATCAAGTGAATGAAAAGAAGAAGACAATGAAGGAGGAGGAGAAGAAGACGATGTTTTAGAAAGGTGAAAATATTCTGCTAACCTTGAGTGAGTGGTTTGAAATCACTGGACAAAGATGCCTGTTCACCGTTACGGAAGCCTATGTTCTCCAGCTGTTGTGAGTTCATCCCATATGGATATGTTCCAAATGCATAGCTCATCTTAACAATGGGGCTCTGTTCGTCTGTGGCCATCCACTGTGCATTTATGGACTGATCCTCTTCTTGGAAAATTGTGCTGTCTTCTGGAACAAGGGTCTTCTTGCCCTGGGCTGCCACACTGAAAAACCAAACAATAAACGTTTGTCAGGGAACACTTACTTCAGTATTTTGTCGCAATGCCCTAAGGAAGTTTCAGATATCGCTACATAATTTCAAAACATTAAACAGTAATTGCTAATTGGTCAACAGTTGACTAGAAATAGTACTAATCAATATTTAGAAAATTGGAGAAAAAGTGAGGTGTTTTCTCTTTTATAAATACATCATCTGTCCTCATAACTAGTGCATATTCCTTACAGTTAGTAGACAGGTCCAAACATCTCAACAGCCAATAGGATGGCTTAAATTCTTCTACTGTGTACCACTTCCTGTTTCGGTCACTTGACTGTAACTTCCTTCTTTTTCCTTTGCTTCTAGGGTCTGGACATTCTTTATTTGGATCTGTCATAATCTGAGCCAGTCTACTAACCATAGGGAATGTGCACTAGTTATGAGTACAGTTGATGTTGAAAAGAAATAAATGGGTCCTGGTCATTACATATTGGAGTCTGGACATTTTTTTCATCAGCGGCAATGATCTTTAATATGTAGTTTCCCACAAACAGGACAGCACATGCCACAACCTTTGATATAGCTGTCATAGTGTATTGGATGGGACTGGGTTAAAAACCAATGGTTTCACTGAGGTGATTTAATCCCCTACTGCAAGCATACATTTATCAGGCTAGTGCTCCATCAACTAAGCTAGGTCCCAGCAAACACAAAACACATAAGTATTATTTTACCCCATTGAAAAACAAACACAAACCATAAGTATTATTTTGCTCCATTGAAAAACAAATTTCAAAACATAAGTATTATTTTGCCCCATTGAAAAACAAATACAAAACATAAGTATTATTTTGCCCCATTGAAAAGCAAACACAAAACATAAGTATTATTTTGCCTCATTGAAATTTTTTTACAAAACATAAATATTATTTTGCCCCACTGAAAACCAAATACAAAACATAAGTATTATTTTGCTCCATTGTAAAACAAACACAAAACATAAGTATTATTTTGCCCCACTGAAAAACAAACACAAAACGTAAGTATTATGTTGCCATTAACGGTTTGATCAAATCAATAATTTGATCCAACTGACCTTTCTATTTTAATTATATCAATGATAAAACTAACAACGTTTTTTTCTTTCAATTACATGTACAACAATATCAGCTAATGTTTTTATGTTATTTACATCAATCATTTGATAAAACTAATGCTTCTATTTTAATTACATCAATGCTTTGATAAAACATTTCTCTTTTAATTACACCAATAGTTTCATAAAAAACCCTTTTTATTTTAATTATATCGATAGTGGGGAGAGACATAGCCCAGTGGTATAGCGCTCACTCAATGTGCGGTCGGTCTGGGATCGATCCCCGTTGGTGGGCCCATTGGGCTATTTCTTGTTCCAGCCAGTGCATCACAGCTGGTATATCAAAGGCCGTGGTATATACTATTATGTCTGTGGGATGGTGCATATAAAAGATCCCTTGCTGCTTACCAAAAGAGTAGTCCTTGAAATGGCAACAGCGGGTTTCCTCTCTCAGTATCTGTGTGGTTCTTAACCATATGTCTAATGCCATATAACCTTAAATACAATGTGTTGAGTGCATCGTTAAATAAAACATTTCTTTCTTTATATCAATGGTTTGACAACTAACCTTTCTATTTTAATCTTTGGTGGTGTAGTGTCCACAGTAAAACCATCAGATTTCGAATGTAGGATTTTTCCTGAGTTGGTGATTCCACGAACTGTAGTGTAATATTTTGTCCCCTCTTCTAATGGCAACACAGCTTGTCCAGACCCAGATGTAGCAATACCTAGATACAAACACAAAAATCTATATCTAAAAAACATCATCAATTCAGTACATAAACAGTTTTCATTATATTTTTTTTACAGGAATTTGCTTTGACATTCTTCATTCTCCAGTCTGGACACCATGAATACTTACTATTTGTTTTTAATTTATATCATTAATTAAAGGTTAGAACAAGCACATTACAAATGTTGAACTATTTTACTATTTTGAGAACTTTCTTCATGCACCAGTCCAGCCACAATGAACAGTGGTATATATTAAAGTTCTTTTTTAATGGTTAGAACAAGCATATTACAAATGTTGAATTATTTTACCATTTCCTAGAACATTAATTTGACTTTCTTCTTGCACCAGTCAAATCACCATGACTAGCTGTATATATTAATTACAATTTGTTTTTAATTTACATCATTAAAGGTTAGAACAAGCACATTACAAATGTTGAAATATTTTACCATTTTGAGGAACATTGATTTGTCTTTCTTCTTCAACCAGTCCAGCCAATATGAACAGTGGTATATATTAAAGTTCTTTTTTTAATTTATATTATTAAAGGTTAAAGGGTAAGCATATTACAAATAAAGACTTTCTTCTTGCACCAGTCCAAAAACAATGAACAGTGGTATATATTAATTAGTTTGTTATAAATTTATATCATTAAAGGTTAGAACAGTTCTATTACAAATGCTGAACTATTTTAAATTACCATTTCTGGGAACATTGCTTTGACTTTCTTCATGCACCAGTCCACCCACTATGAACGATTGTATATATTAATTACTGTTTGTTAATTACCATTTCTGGGAACATTGCTTTGACTTTCTTCATGCACCAGTCCACCCAGCATGAACGATTGTATATATTAATTACTGTTCGTTAATTACCATTTCCGGGAACATTGCTTTGACTTTCTTCATGCACCAGTCCAGCCACCATGAACGGTTGAACCTCTTCACCACCGACTGTTGTTCCAACGGCCCAGTCAAAGTATCTGATGCCGTGCTCATGACTCGTGAATCCCTCAAACTGAACTGTGACAGTGCTGAAGTCTTTTTGGTAGTCGATGTCCATGCCAACAGTAAAGTCGTTACCAAGTTCTGTACCCTCGGGACCATCAATAACAAGACCTGATTGAGGTGACAAAAACAAACAGTAAAGTCAACACTTTATGTACCATTAGAACCACCCAATAATAACACCTGAATAAAAAAAACTACAGTTATGTGAATCCTTTATGTACCATCAGAACCATCCATAATAACACCCGAATCAGGAAACAGAAACAAACAACAGTCAAGACAACACTTTATGTACAATCACAACCATTGTAAAAAAACCCACCTTATTGAGGAGACAGAAACAAACAACAGTAAAATCAACATGTTCTGTACCATAAGGACCAAACAACAGTAAAGTCAACATATTGTGTACCAATAGGACCATTGACAACATCTGATTTATTAGATAGAAACCAACCAGTAAAGTCAACACATTCTGTACCATAAGAACCATGATTTAACAACACCTGATTGAGGAGACAGAAACAAGCAGTAAAGTCAACACATTCTGTACCATAAGAACCATGATTTAACAACACCTGATTGAGGAGACAGAAACAAACAGTAAAGTCAACACATTCTGTACCATAAGAACCATGATTTAACAACACCTGACTGAGGAGACAGAAACAAACAGTAAAGTCAACACATTCTGTACCATAA
>JAECMU010073339.1:0-26612 GCA_016106625.1 Dracogyra subfuscus
GTACCTTATCACACAACACTATACCACACCACACTACACCACACCATACCACACCACACCATACTATACTTTACACCATACCACACCACACCATACTATACTTTACACCATACCACATCTCACCATACTTCACAACACTGTACCGTATCACACAACACTACTTCACACCACACCATCATACCATACCAAACTACACCACGCCATACACATTACTTTTATGTCATTCTTATTAATGATAGAAACAGCCACTTTTCATGCATGGTAAAGTTGCACTAAATAACAAAACACAATGCAACATAACCACATACCACAACACAACAGAATGCATCACAACATGATATACCATATTAGACTTAAACATTTATATTGACAACTTTCACCAAAGGTTATCAAAATTTTAGCAACATTTATTCTTCTGTTCAGCTTTTATAAGTAGGCTAGTGCAAGGTGTGAATGCTTGTAGTCTTAGTTCCTCTTGGTAGATGGGGTTTTAATTTGTCCTGACTGGATAAAATGTCTTTTAAAGGCCCTTTGTGTCTTGTTTCATATATAGTGATAATCTCAGAACCTAATATCCACCAATTACAACTGTGCAGTAGTGTCATTAAACATTCATTTCTTCTTCTTTTTTCAGGTTGGAACGATGGGTCAGGAGATTCTTGGTAAAAGTCCTAATGTCAGAGAACACCGTCGACAGCAAGTTCCCGTGTTGACTCCAGTGAAACCCGGCCCACTGTCGCCATCCCGTGTGGTGAAGAAACCCACCGCCGAGGATCGGTCTCCACCCTGTGTTCATAAACACTTCACGCGAAGAAAGAAAATTCATACCATCGCTCAGGTTAAATGTTTGCTTTATTTTAGATTGAACTAGAACCTGTACCATTGCTCAGGTAGATTTCAGGGCTTGCGCCATTGGCTGATTTGTAAAAAAAATGACTAATCAAATTTATAAGTGGCTACAGTTTTGGCTAAGCAATTTTCGGTCTTCTGATAATAATACCAAATATTCAATTAGCGTAACTAATAGCAATCTCGCGACCGGTTATGAGAAGCGGTGTCATCCAGCATAATAATGTTTGCTTATTTTAATAATCACGGTTATTAATTTTAATGGCAACATGTATGAAAGCAAAGTTTTAAAGATCTGTAGCTTGTTATTTTAAATTTGTAAAGTCTTTGAACCAAAGTAATAAAAACAGACCGACAATGCGTGTCAGTTTCAGTACACATGCCAGTTTAGGGCCAAAAGACAAATGGGCTAGGGCTGTGTTCAGCCAGACCAAGAAAAACAAAAATGTCTGCTAGACTGGTTTATGTGCTTCACGTTAAATCCAATGTCCATGTTGGGAACCAATCACATAGTTCACAAACATTAGGAAAACGTTTGTAGGCTGCTTTCAGTGTGCATATAGGTCAAGCTTGACAGTCAGCTGAGACTTGTGTCAGGTCAAGACATTAAACTATGATTACACACAAATAAATCTTGATGTAAATTTGTAAAAATCAAAGTAATGTAACCACAGGATAGCTCACAAAAAGAACACACTCGGGTTTCAGTTCTTTATTATAACTGTCGGAAGAACCTATAAAAATAACAACAATTTTGTCATAACAATGACATTTCATCTTTTGGGGTTCAATATATAAATAACATTAGTTTACAAAAAATATATGTCCGGCTTATAACTTAACGAGATCTCATAATAATTAAAACACTCACCAGACACCAACCATCTTCAATTTTCATTAAAGATACCATACAGAGTTACTGAATACGAATATTTATAAAAGACTACCGCCACAGTCAACGACTAAAGAAGAATGCAGTGGTTTAGTTATAGCTTAGAAAGGAAAGGTCAGATTTTCCCCAGCATGCAGTGCTACTGTCATAATGCGTCAATGTGTCCAGTCAAGCGTAACCTATCACTAAATACACGTGCTACTGAATACAAGACTACAGCCAACGCCCAAACCAACTACAAACCAACCGATAAATATTAGTAAGCTCAATTTATAAAGATAGTAAATAATAAATTTAAGTATTAACTAATCCCTAATTAAACTAGTATTTGTATTAAAATACCTCTGGTTACAGTAATATATTAACTGCCCCTACCCCCATTGCTGTCTTTGATTTTCATTAGGGAATACAGTTTTGTTATTCAGATTTATTCCACTGTGTACATAATTAGCTGAAAGAGATTCATATTCATATATAAATACTGCACAAAACAATTTTGGCTAAAACATTTTCGTTATGACGAATAAAAATCCCATTTGGCTAATTTTTTAGCTACAGGTATTTTTTATTCAGGGTGAGCTCTGAGATTTTTAACTTAACTTTAAAAGAACTAAAATTTATACCATTGCTTGATTATTTCAGTTAACTTTCAAATTCATACCATTGCTTTAATAAATTATTTCAAAACATTCCATTGCTGAGGAATATTATTTCAGCTTTAACATTAAATAAAATGTTTGAAATATTTACAGCGGAGATATATTGCCCCACCAAACCAGGCAGGTTTGAAACTGAAGTCGGTGATCGGCTACAATGGAAATGGGAGAAACAACATGGTGTGGCAACCTGATTATGGTATATGTTTGACTGTTTTAAATGTTTTGTTGCAAATTCATGGCTTACCATGTCACTTATTCAATATTATATTTTTATGAAGATTGGAAGGAAAGAAGAAAATCATTTATTTAACGATGCACTCAACACATTTTATTTACGGTTATATAGTTATGAAGATTGAGTGTCAATGACTAATCTTTTGGACATTTTCAAAACAATATTCTTTCATTAGTTACCATGTGACTGTTATTAGAACTGTGTAAATGGGTTGAATACTCACAACTACTGGAGGTTGATTTGTTTGAATTGTGTAACCAGTTGTAACTTGTAAAATTTAGTGTTTTGTTTTCTGTTAAAAGTACCTGTCATTTTAAACAAATACTGAATTGGTTTGAATATTCAAATACAAATTTTGGTTTTTGTTGGATACTTGTTAGTGAGATGCCAAAACTATAACTGACAGTGGTGTTTTCTTTTACTGTTGTCTTTCATCAGACAACACTGACCATCGTCAGGAAAACCAAAGTATAGTCTGTCTGCTTCTTTCCTATCAGAAATGTTTTTCTTTAAATAATTTCAGTTTTGTTTGACGTAAGAAGAAAAGTAAAAGTCTTTTGCAAATAACAGAAAAACCCCCACATTTCTGTGTCCAATTTAGAAAACAGCTCAGAAATAAATAACTTGTAGTCATTTCAACAGCATGAAAAAAGGAGTTTCTTGTGGGATTGACTATAAGTATAATCATAATGATAATCTACAGTACAAATAATGGTACAGCTAACAGTGTGACAATAACAGATATAACGGTTTCATTAAACATACACCAAACATACACTTATATTTTATCAGGTCTGTTTGTGTACACCAGTGGCTGTATAGTTATTATTGAAGATCTGAATAATGGACAACAAAAACACCTTCAAGGTCAGTGTTTGTAAAAAGAAAAGAAAAAAGTGAAAAACAATTTTATTACTAACTGTACATTTGATATAGTTAGGTGTTTTTTTCAATGTATAGTGGATAGCTGTCATAAAGTATCATTGTTATTATTTATATAGTTCAATATGAAATGTACGACATTTGTAATTATTTCTTGTTGTATAAGTATTAATATTGTATAATGTCCTCTAATTTTGCCCTACAGTTGTAGTTTATTTTATTAGTCCACTACCAGTCCGACCAGAGGGGACTTTAGATTTCATCTCCATCCGTCTATCGCACATTGTTACAGATCAAGTTTGATTTTCATGGTGATTTAGTAGTACATATTTTTGACAGATATACAGCCCTTGAACTTTGAAAATATGAAGAAAAAAAATTCCATTGGGTTTTTTAAAAGCCTCAAAATATTGAGCTCCATTTTTGGGGGTGTGTATATCTTTATCAGGTACTGTTACAGGTCAAGTTTGACTTTCATGGTTATTTGCCCATTTTTGATTCAGTTATGGTCCTTGAACTTAGGACCGGCCTCGGTGGCATCATGGTTAGGTACTGGGTTCGGATCCCAGTCGAGGCATGGGATTTTTAATCCACATACCGACTCCAAACCCTGAGTGAGTGCTCCTCAAGGCTCAATGAGTAGGTTTAAGCCACTTGTACCGACCAGTGATCCATAACTGGTTCAACAAAGGCCATGGTTTGTGCTATCCCGCCTGTGGGAAGCGCAAATATAAGATACAGTATAGCCCAGTTTTCACAGTGTTATGGCCCTTTAACTTAGGAGATACAAAACTTTGTTAGGTGCAGTGGATAAAATTTAATACTTAGTATTACTTTCAGAATACTTGTTTCAACCACTCAGTGTTATTTTTTCTCTTTTTTTATGAATTCTATTCATAGGTTGTATTATAATTTTGATTTTCATCATTATTTTTAACATATTTAAAGAGATATTCCTGATGCTTAGTGATCTTAATGGAACCTTTTAAATGATTATTATTACACATTGATTACATTTCATGGAATATTGGTGTCTGTATATCCTATGTTTTTGACTTTGACCTACCACAGATATTTAGACAACCAAAAACACAGGATACTCAGACACTAATATGTTGTACAACATGATGTAATTTTAGTGGTTTAAAAAACCTTTCAACCAGAAACATGTTAAACAGCTATAAAGTCAGAAAATGTCTCTTTAAACTGACAGCTGTCCCTATAATTATAAAGATATATTTATATTGTTTGTATTACTCCACCAGGCCACACAGAGGAGATATCCTGCCTAACGTTACAGAACGACTGTCAGGTGCTGGCCTCGTCCAGCGGGTCGTTTGGCTTGTCGGAAAGTCAGATTTGTATCTGGGACCTGAAGCTGTTCGTCTGTAAAAAGGTGATAAGTCACCATGAACATGACATTGTGTGTTTGGCTTACTCCCGCGACGACCGCTTCCTCATCTCTGTTGGTAGGTACAAATAAAATCAGTGTGTTCATTTCAACGATCTGGAGTGTTTGTTTTTAAATGGTAGCATTAGACAAAAATCACTACAAATTAAATAGTGAGAAATAAAACTTATAAAAGACAAAGTATAAACAAATATGTGAACAGATAAGAAGAATAAAGGTTAATAAATCAATTCCACATAAAAGAAACTGTGTTATGTTGATAGCTGCAAGTAAAATGAGTGTGTTTAGTTCATGTATCTTGTCATTGATAATTCAGTTTCATGTATCATTTACACAAAAGTCAGTTAAAATGTATACTATTAAATTGTTAAACGTTACCAACTGTACAAGTGTAATTCACATAACAAAATAACTGATGACATCTAGATAACAAATCACATAGGTAGAATTCTGGTTACATCAGTTAAATTTTTAAGTGAGATAACTGCCATGTCTGTACTCGTATAGGTGAAATTAATGTATTGCTTTACAAGTGTAGCTTTTAACAACAAAAAGGTACATTTTTCGACTAGTGTCAGTGACATGGACATTTTCCTGTCTTGTCAGGTGATTACCAGGAATGTTCTCTGGTTGTGTGGAGCACGACAAACTATGATGCGCTCTCCATAACGAAGACGGCCCATCCCATACATGACCTCAAGTGGGATCCGTTCACCATGAACGAGTTCGCATCTGTCGGCTCCAACGGCAACCTGCTGTTCTGGCTGCTGGATGAGACATCGTCGGATGTCTGTCTGAATGTCCACGAGGCTGACGTGCCAGAGGAACTCCTACAGACACACCACATGGTTAGTCGGCTTTTCAACTTAATGTCTGTTTATAAAACAAATTAATTGCTGCTTGTTTGTCCATTGAGGTCTCTCTCAAATGAATTGGTCATTAGTTCTGTAACAAGTTATAGACTGTTATGTATTAATATTATTTCAAATATTTTAAATAATGTAGCAACTTTTCTGTTGCGATATATTTTTAAAATACATAATCTGTAATGCCACTTAATGTTAAACTTAATGAAGATTGAAAATAATGTTTTCACAATTTGATCCCAGTAACAGGTGAATATTCAACTCAATATTTTTGGCACAGTTACATCATAAACAAAGTACCGATGTTAGTTTTCCACATTAAGCTAGAAATATGGTTAAGTGGTACAGTTCTGTATTGAATGAATGTTGAACAACACTCCATCATAAAAATACATTGGCTATTGGGGGTCAAAGGTGAGTATATGAAACAGTTATCAATATACAAATCAACAATTACAGTAAAGAATAAAAAAAGTATGAAGAACTTTAAAACTGCAAATATCACAGAATTAAAAACTCAGGTTGGTTATAAAGTATAAAACTAGTTTCCATCTAGAAGATCTGAACATACTTTGAATTGTGACATCAGTATAAAAATTTAATATTTAGTATTTGGGTTATTATAAACCACATTGTAAAGAGCTGTGTTAAATGCAAATTTCATGATAATATTTCTAAAATTTAGATTGTCTTAAAAAGTGTTTAGTTAATTCTGTCTTGATTGTGACATGAATTTAACAGTTAGTAATAAAGCCCATTATAATAAAATGTAATAAATCCAACTATCATAGATGATATTTCTAAAATTTAGAAATAAATCCCGTAATGCAGGGTTGGATAAATCCCCTGCCCGGACGCCCGGGGCTACCAGAATTTAAGACTGGGCAACCATTTTTGACGATGCTGTAAGCCCGGCAGGCTACCACAAAAAAAAGAAAAAAAAAGATCATAACTAAATAAAAATTTGGGTAAAGTATCTATTTTATTATTTTAATCAATAATTTTTTATATATTACTTTTTGGGTTGCGCGAAAAGGTATGGTACTTTTGTAATTTGGTTTTTCATCTTCCACAATCAGCAAGACGTTCAAGTCATCGGTGTCTGAAATTTCACTCTTTCATGTGCGTGCACTCTACTGCCATGAGCTGCTGGAACTGTTAACTGCTCCCCTAGTCTGACCAACAGTTGGCGGTTGCGCAATATGATTCAGTGAAACAAAGGAATATATTTGCCAGTGGTATTATTTTTTTAACATAGCGGACTGACAATCAACAGTACTGCCCGTTGTTTTGATGCCAACTTAAAACTAATGCCTTGTATTATCAAGACTATTTGCTGCCAGCTGAAGTCTAAACTAAATCATAACTCAATCGCTGTTTATTTTCTTCTAGGCTACCTATGCAGATTATCAGATTACAAAATTAAAATCTATTATTATGTTAAAGACATGTATAAATTGATGAATGTTTCCAATGTTAAAAATATTAATCTTTCTTACAAATTATTTTTAATTAAATCTTTCTTATCGTTTACTATTGCTTTGCATGATATCCTCGTTCATAATGGCATCTGAGCATGTCACGTGATAACACAAACACACATGGTGATCCACTGTCTGGGATAATTGGCTCATGACATTTACAAGTTTATTGTCATCAATAAAAACTGCTATTGTTTTAGAATAAAGGCAAGTTGTGTTAAGATTCGTCGAAATGACACCTATTAAAGATAGTTAAAGCCATTTTAAGTATTAAAATATGCAATATCGATCTTCAGGATCGTATGATTAGCATATTAAAATACTTATGGGGCTACCAATTTTTACTGAGGGCTACTAGATTTTATAACCTAGTAGCCTGGTGGGCTACCACTGAAAAAACTTAAGGTCAAGGCCTGTATTACTATCCGATTAAGGTTCAGACACGTCCATCTGAGTCAGGTCGAGAATTACTCATTTAGGTTAAAGGTCAGTAGTTAATATATGACCCGTGGCAATGAACATACATAGTAATTAGCTTGGTGATTGTAAAGTGTGCCATTCTCATTGATGTTTGCCGTGTGCATGCGAGTGTTTAGTGATCTGAAATAAAAAAAAACAATAGTTTGACTTGTATTAAAAATATTTTCGGGCTACCACACCATGTTGCAGGGCTACCAGATTTTAGGTACCTGGTAGCCCACCGGTCTACCAGAAAAATTAAAAAAAATTCCAACCCTGCGTAATGTTTTAAAAAGTGTTTTGTTAATTCTGTGTTGATTTTGACATGGTTTCAGGGAGTTGGTCAGGTGGACTTCACCTCTCTCGTGTTTGCCGGTGACAGTACGATGTATGCCGCCACAAACCACGGCCGCGTCTCCGCCTGGGATACCAGATGTAACACGTGTTTCATGCACTGGGAGGCAGACTCAACAGAAATAGGTGATACTCATATTCTGTTAAACTAATTTCAATTTCTATTTGGCTGCATGAGATTTGTTTTACGTTCCATTTCTCCTTGTACTCCTTTGCTGTTATTTATCAGAATTAGGCCGCATTGTGACAGCTGGTTTCATCTCTCATTATGATTCAAAATTTCAGGCTTCTGCCCATGGTAATCAGAGCTTTTTAGGCTGGCAGGAATTTTAAAAGTTTTCTCGACCACTGTAGCTGCTGATTTGCTGTCGATCACCACTTACACTATTTCTGTATGTCAGCACAATAAAGTCGTGAATTCCACCTTTTTTAACAAAGATGAACTTCATCAACATGCTATTTGTATGTTATTTCCACCACTTACAATATCTTGGCAGAACTCTAAACAAATGTTTTTTGTTTAATGACAGCACATTGATTAATGAATCACCGGCTACTGGATGTCAAACATTTGGTCATTCTGAGAGTAGTTTTCAGAGAAAACCTGCTACATTTTTCAATTAGCAGAGACAGATATTTTATATGCATTTCCTTCAGCCTTTGATATAACGACCGTGTGGCACTGGTTGGGATGAGAAAAACACAATCAGAATATGGATCCACCGAGGTGGTTCTGGCCCTCCACCCCATGCCTCATGCTTATAAAACATTTTGAGTCGACTCGAGACTCTTAATAGAGTGAGGTTTTAACGTCATGGCAATGCCATACAATTTGTATATGTGTGATGTTATTAAAGATTGACCCTGGACTCTAAAAGTTTTATAAACATTAGCCCAGAACCCTGAATAACTATAAATGAGTATATGCCAATATGTCATTAATCAAACATTCCTTGTGACGATGCAGGTCAGCTGGTGAGCTGTGGGAACAGACTGTTGACAGGCAGTGTAGGACAGAATGTCCGACTGTGGTCCACGGTGGGAGTGGGTGAGATGAGACTCCCCGGGGAGAACAAAAGCATACGAGTGGGAGGCCTCACCATGGAGGATGAAATGACCTTGGATGGAGCCGTTTGTTCCGTCTCATTCGATGACTGTCTGGAAATGGTAAATTAATTGCCATTTAATTTATCTTTTTTAATTGGGTTTTAGAATAAAACAAATTGTTTAAATTCTTCTACTCCATTTCTTTCATTTTGTCCCGATTTTGACCTGTATTACAACTCTTAATGCCGATCCTTGTCTCCAACCAAAACTTTTTTTTTCATTTAGAAGATTTTGTATGCAGTAAATACAATTGTCTTCAGTTGTTGTTTGCTGTGATGAAAAAAAAAAACATGTATGCAGGCTTTCCTGTAATTGTAACCGGGAGAGGTCTGAGTCAGTTGATTAGCAAATGTGGATCTTCAGACATAAAACGGGTTTTGTTTTGTGATAAAAACAAGACAGTCTAGTATGAAGGTTTTCACACCCATCACCACAATGAGTACATTCATTTCTTTTCAACTTATTTTCTTGCTTATATCCAAGTAAGGTTCAAGCATGCTGTCTTGGGCACACACCTCATTTGTCTGGGCTGTCTGTCCAGCACTGTGGCTTAATTAATATTTGCTAGTGAGAGACAAGAGGGTCTTACACCTACCCATTGAGTCGTTAAAACTCGCTCTGGGAGGGAGTTAGTACCTGGCTGCGAACACAATGGTTTAACCACAACACAACCAAGACCGGTACAGGTTTCAAAGTTGCAGTTATAGTGTTAGTCAACACCTACATTTACCTCTTAACAAGATGAATATGACTTGATATTTAACTCGATAGATGATTGTACATTTCGATCCATCTGACTTTGAAACTTATAGCAAATATTTCCTCAGGGCATAGTTGGAACGAGTGCTGGTACACTGTGGTACATCAACTGGTCAGAGAGGACGAGTGTGCGTCTTGTGTCTGGACACATGAACAAGGTGAAATTTTAATTATTATTATTACCCATATGGTTAAAAATATCTTGGTGGGATATGTGGGATGTAATACTTCAAACGTTACACAGCAGCGTCATCTATTGGCACACTACAACCGTACAGGAACATTACCAAACGAGTTGATAGATATAAATTAAGATTGGTTATGGGTAATAAATAGGATATTAAACTCGCTAACATTTTATATAATGTTTATGCTAAAACTTGTGACAACTAAAAATTATTTCACTTAGTACATAAACATGATACGAAATGGATGCTTGTTTAATATCTGATCATTATTTAATATATGTTATTTTAAGTAATGGTTTCCACCTGCATAATATGCATAGTTAATTAGTAAAGATATAACTGAGATGCACTGTTTCTGAAAATTACAACTTACCCTGTTGTTATTTGTTAACGGGTATCAAAATAAGTTGAGAACGTCATTCAGGTTTGCAAAATTGTATTTTAAAAAATCAGCATCAAACCAAAGTCGGTATAATAATAACAAAGGTAGGAGTGTCTGTGAAGAACTTTTAAAAGTAAAATTAATTGCTTAACTTTATAAGTTTATCTTAACTAGGAGGTTACCAAGTTTGTGTACATTATTCTGATTTCTATGCCTGGTTAAACTATTTATTGCATATTTTTAAATAACAAGTTAAAATAAACTAATTTCTAAATTGATTTTATGCAGAATGATCTGAGATATTGCAATAATCCCATCTTATAATATAATCTGACAGGTAAATGGTCTGACCTTGACCTCCGGTGGACTGTTGTCATCGTGTGCCGATGACGGGAGTGTCCGGGTGTGGTCAGTGCACGACAGAGAACAAACTCTACAGTTCCAAGTTGTTGATCAGGTAAACATGTTTAATATAGTAGTGCACGACAGAGAACAAACTCTACAGTTCCAAGTTGTTGATCAGGTAAACATGTTTAATATAGTAGTGCACCACAGAGAACAAACTACAGTTCCAAGTTGTTGATCAGGTAAACATGTTTAATATAGTAGTGCACGACAGAGAACAAACTCTACAGTTCCAAGTTGTTGATCATGAATGAATGGATGTTTAACGACACCCCAGCACAAAAAATACATCGGCTATTGGGTGTCAAACTATGGTAATAAATATAAAAATTCAAGATCTAGACAAAACACAGTGTAAAGGACTGTGTAAAAAATGCAAATACCAATATCACAGAATTTTACGCGACAGTGAGTTTTATTAAAAATTTCAATTTGTGCTGTATTGGCCATTCTCAAAGAGAATGTTACACCCCTGCACCACGATGAGGTTACAGCACGCGCAGGGGAAGTTGTTGATCAGGTAAACATGTTTAATATAGTAGCGGGCAGCGTGGCCCAGTGGTACAGTGCCCGCCTGATGCGCGGTCGGTCTAGGATCGATCCCCGTCAGCTGACCACTGGGGTTTTTTCTCGACATAACCATATGTCCGACGCCGATATAACCGTACTTAAAATGTGTTGAGTGCGTCGTTAAACAAACCAACCAAAAAAAAAAAAAAAATGTTTAATATAGTAGTGCACGACAGAGAACAAACTCTACAGTTCCAAGTTGTTGATCAGGTAAACATGTTTAATATAGCCTTGTAATTATTATGGATTTTAGTTACGACTGGTTGTGTAGACATTTCTAGACCAAATCTTCCTCCTATAACATTTTGTCAGGACTGCCAAACACACATATGCACACACGCACACCACTTTAACTATCACTGATATAATTTGACCATCATTGTTTTTTTTCTATTTGCATTTTTTTTTTTTTTTTTTAGTGTAGTCCTTGAGTGCACATATTTAATTTATTAATAATAATTGTGGATACTTTTGAACACTCCCATAATATTTTTAATGCATTCCATTATCCCTGCTTTTCCTAAAGTATTAAAAGATTGTTGAATGGCCCCTTAGCCTATTTTATTTAAAGCTGAACACTTGAACACAAAAGCAACATTTAAAAATAATTGCAATATGGCTGCATCATTACAAATTATGTTTAACCCTGTATTACAAATCCAATAAAATCAGTCCTGATTTTAAAATGAAGTAGATGTTCCTTTGTAGTTTACAAAAGAAGTTGATGTTGATATAATGGTTTATAAAATAAATGGTTGGGGAAAAAGTCACAGCAACTTATGAATAAATTATTTTAAAAAAACAGTATCTATAGCAATAAAAAATAAAATTAATTTTTCTTTCGCAGTGACAAACTACATCATTGCTCTACTGGTTTCATTTCATATCTGATTTTGATGACACTTTAGAAATAGGATCATGAAACTGTGATAGGATTTGCAGCATTTCTGATGGCTTGTTATCAAAAACTTGATAATCCACATTTTTATTTTCTTCTGTCCAGGCTTGTACCTGTATATCGTTTGCCCCAGACCGGCCTGCGCCACATGAGTCAGTGGTGAGTAGCTCTGAGTCCGAAGTGGTGTTATCTCACAGGAGGAGAGACAGCAAACTAGTGCCTTACATCGCGGCCGGTTACAGCGACGGAACAGTGCGCATGTTCGACGTCAACAAGGCCGAGATGGTACTCAAGATGCACCCTCATGCTGTTGCTGTGACAGCGGTGTCATTTTCATCAGATGGTACGAGTCTGTAGATTATATAGATTTCTTTATTGTCTCATTCCTCACTATATGGGTTGTTCTCTACTCTAGAGCACATTTTATTTTTAAAGTGGGTAAAACAACAAACCTATTATTTAAATGAAACATGTTTTATGGGTGTCATTGTTAACAGTACATGTTGAACCAATTTTATGTCAATTAATTCATTAGGTGTTTTCCCATTGATTGATTTGTCAAATTCAGTCGAGTTCTTTCAGTGACATCCATTCATGGGTCAATCGTGAGAAATTTATGCTTAGTTATTTCACGAACATTATGCTAAACTCATGTTACTGAATGGTATCCTAAATTTTATTTTACTAATCTGTGATAATTGTATTTTTTGGAAAGTTCTTTACTGTGTTTTAATATAACTTGTATTTTTATACTGATGTTGATCTTCAATTCATTTATGCATTTACCTTAGTTTGACACCCAATAGCTGATGTATTATTCGTGCTGGAGTGTCGTTATGCTAAACTGTGATTAATATGAAAGAATAAATCAAAATGTTCTTACAGCTAAGTTTTTAACAATAACCTTTATATGTTTGCATACACCTACAACTGATATGTAAAATGTCTTTATAAAACTTGTATCCTTTCAGGTCGGATGATTCTGTCGGGTGGGAGTGATGGTCTGATTGCGGTCAGCAGCCCGACCACGGGGATGACCGTCAGAGTGGTCAGTGATCACAAGGGAGCAGTCATTACTAACATTGATGTCACATTTAAACAGGTAACAAATAACTTGGTTTTAAATATTGGTACCTGATAACAATAAATAAATAAATAAAAATAAATAAATAAATATATAAAGGTGTTTTTTTTTAATGATTGTGTTTTATATTGGTACTTTGATTTAAGATGTTTATGTTTGTGATTTTTAGTAAATGCTAGGTATAGATTTACACCATTTGCTTTATTTTTACAGAGTTAATTTTGGCTATTGTTAATTAACCGTTTTTTAGGGATGTAGGTGGGCTAGGTTGGGGAGAATGTTTAATTTTCTCACCAAAAAAACAACACTGAACAAGAACATGCCCAACACAGTAGTCTTTTTTAAAGTAATTATATTTATTAAGAGAAGACTTGTAATAACAATGTGTTGTATTAGTATGGTTACATAGTAAACTGACCCCTGCACCTGCTGTAACCTCACCGTGGTGCAGGGGTGTAACATTCTCTTTGAGAATGGCCCATACAGCACACATTGAAATTTTGAGTAAAATTCAGTATCTGTAAAATTCTGTGATATTTGTATTTGTATTTTTGCACAGTTCTTTACACTGTTTTTGTTTCAACCTTGAATTTTTATACTGCTGTTGATCATCACTTTATTTATTTGCATTAACATAGTTTGACACCCAATAGCTGATGTATTTTTCGTGCTGGGGTGTCGTTAAACATTCATTCATTCATTCATTCATTAGTAAACTGACTGTTGTTGCAGGATCAAGATTTTGGAATCAGTGCTCCTTTGTTGTGGTTGGCTTGCAGTGCCGACCGCAGGGTCAGTGTGTGGTCTGCTGATTGGTCGACCGATTTCTGTGAACTTGTTGATTGGCTGACCTTTCCTGCTCCAGCATTTGCCCCGGATGGCTCCATTTTAGAAAAACATGACAAGGTAGGTCTGTTAAGTCATGTTTGTTAAACCCACTAATTTGATAGTGTGTTGATGGGGCTGACCTTTTGTTTTGTTTTTTGTTTGTTTTGTATAACAAAAAAGCGGGAGGCAGGAAGAAAGTTGGTAATTAGTTGTGACTTGTAATCCAGGCCATCGGATTTCACGGTAACAATTGTTACCGGTAGCGTGTCTGTAGCGTGTCGGCAAAACCACAGAACCGAAATTTTGTTTCCCATGATTATTATGTCAATTAAAAAATGTATATATATTATACAAATAATAATGTTTCTCATATAAAACTACTAGAGATAGTTTGCTACACAATCACGACACCCGATTCGGATTTTAGTGTTCGCCATACTTCAGTGTTCGAGTAAACCCGAATCGGAATTCGACAACGCGCTCAAATCAAACCTAACCAAAAATTGTAACATTGAAATCATGAAATCTGCTCCAAAGAATAATTGATCCATATGTAAATTGCACATTTGAATCAAAATCACTGGCGCTAATTATTTGTAGTGTCGCTGTTAAATATATGGACCTAAATGATAAAAAAATAATTAAACTTTTATTGCCGATGTCACGCACGCACTTGAGTACTGAAGGTGACAATCAAATAAGCTCCACTATTTCCTGTCTTTCATTAAGGGCGGAAATGACGTAAACTGTTATTATTTATGTAGCTGTCAATACAGCATGCGTATGCAATGTGGAGTGGTGGGGAGGGGAGGGGACGGGAGGGGAAGAGGTGCGACTGTGAAAATATTGAGTGTGAAAACGTGTCTCTTTCCACGGGTAGCTTTGGCGGACTTAACTTTTTCATCCCAGAACTGGCCGTAATGTATCTTGCGTTCGGCACTCGCCGTGAGTTGGTGTATTTCGGTGATGGTGCAAATGGGCAGTTTGGGACTTGGTGATTTTCAGAACTACTGGGCATCATTAAACTTATTAACATGTAAAATAATCAACAATGATGAATCTCTACATTTAGTTTATTCAAGAACAGACAAAGCCTCAGAACAGTCAGTTAGCTGGATTGGAACTATTATTTGATGTAAAATAAACATTTTAAAAACCCACAGTCAATGGGCAGGATTGGAACCTTTATTTGTTGTCATTTAAAATAGTAAGTCAGTTGGCAAGATTCGAACATATTACCCAACCAGCATAGCATTTTGACAATCCATGATTGCATTATGGTATAAGAAATGGGTTCCCCTAACTTGTTTTCATGGAACCTAAAAACAGGTTCCGATGGGTTCCCATCTCAGGACACGGAACCCAAAAAGTGTTTCCCATGAAATTTGAAATCCTATGGCTTGTAATCTAATATTGTTGTCCATTAATTAGCAGCAAGAGATTTACTGTTTATGTTCTTTGCCTCAGACAGGACAGTACATTTCACAGCCTTTGATATATCAGTCAGGGGACACTTGATTGGGACAGGGAAAAAACCAATCACAGTATGGGACCGCCAAGGGGGTTTGATCCTACAATTCTAAACATTTGAGGTAATCGCTCCACCAAATGAACTTGATCCTGCCCCGAAAGGGAGGAAGAATATCTTTAACCAAGCATTGTTTTCGTTTAGTACAATTTATTTTTAATGCCATAACTTACCATAGCTGTCCTAGCAAGTATATAAAACTATACATTAACATCACTGTGTTTTTCAGAGCCAGTACAGTACGCTACCCACTAGCCTGGCTAAATTCTCAACCAGTGAGCCAGACATCATCATCTACACAGGCTACGGCATGAACAAATGTCTTCAGTTTTACAGTCTCTCCCAAAGAAAGGTAATAAAATACAGGTTGTGATTGGACAATTTAATAACTGCTATAATCATTTGATCACCTGTTGTTAAAAAGTAACACTGCCTTTTAAATAGTTTTATGTTGTTTGTTAAATCATATTTCACATAACAGAGTATATTAGTGTGTTAATATGTAATATTTATAGCACACTTACTGAAGTTTCCTGATTAAAGTCTGTATTTAGGTACCAGAACAGTCTCTGAAGCAGTGTTTCCGCCAACTTGGAATGGACTCTAAATGTCTGCTTTATTTCAGGTTATAAGAACCACATCTCTCACTCAGTGGACGCTGTCACTTGATCTCGCGAAGAACACGACACTTATTGCGATGGGTGCAAGTGGTAAGTTTGTTGGTCTACTGTTACGTTCTGATAAATTTACTTTTGATCATCATTTCAGGTTGTAAACCACAAAATCAAATGCCATAAACGACAATAGTAACATGTGTGGCTAAAACTCCTATCTGCAGTATATCAATCAACATGTACATCATGGATATAAATACTACCACCTCTCTCCCTTAAAGTGAATCAGAACAAAAATGTGTCAAGCTGCTCATTTCAGAGATAACCGGTAGTTTTTAGGACTATCCTAGTTATGCACAAAAGTTTAGAACTTTTTGTTTTATATAGGTATCCCATATATGTTTCAAGCACAAGGCTACTTGACACAGTGGTACTAGATGAAATAAAACAGCATACATTTTTGGGTTACAATGGTTATCAGAATGGGGGGGAATGAAGGGGTCTGTATTTTCAGAGAGCCTGAACAAATTGATGGAATACCACAAAGAAAGTTTTCAGGATCGCATGGGTCACAATGATTTATCACAATGTTCTGTATTGTCTGAGAAACAGCTGAAACTGATGGAATACTTGGATCGAAGTTTCCAGGATTTCATGGGTCACAATGATTTATCACAATGTTCTGTACTTTCAGAGAGATTGTTGAAACTGATGGAATACTCCGAGGGAAGTTTCCAGGATTTCATGGGTCACAATGATTCTGTGAACATTGTCAAGTTTTCTGAGGACAGCAAACTTCTCTTCACTGCTTCCTACTCAGAAATATTTGTCTGGGAAGTACAAGTGTAGTGACACTGAAAAACTTACTGCATTACATCACGATTGCTTTGCAAGTGGGTGAAGAACTTATTGCAGTACATCAACAAATAAGAGACCAAGTGATGTTTAACAGAAGCAGTAGCAAATTCCAATAGGTTAAAATACATGTTGAAATGGGGTTTTGACTTAAATGGTTTAACACAGTGCTCGAACAGGAACTTGGAGGCTTTATCGATGGCCGGTTTTTTTACGCTAAATGATTGGGGTCGGGGGAGAAAATATTTCTTGCTCTCTTAAGTTAAGGTTTATTTGCTGCAGAAATTACAGGTTTAAAATTGCAATAGGTGAGCACTATGCAGAAATGTTACAGTAGGTAACAAATCATTCCATCCGAGCCCTGTTTATAACCATCATCCTTTATGAACTGTTAGGTGATCATAGAGACATCTTGACTGTAGGTGTCTTGGTTTTAGACATCCTGACACTATTTTTCTTCATCTTTACTTTATACTTTTGTTTTAGAAGGTCCCCACCGAAGGAAATGAAACTGGGGCTTCCAATAACCTAGGTTACATTATACAAATTTTCAGATATTTAGTCATTTAAATTACAGTATATAATTTATAGTGAGTTACAAAACACTCATCTCTTCACTGCCATATCGGTGTGCTAATATACAATAGATATTGAACGGTTCAATTCAGTCTGGCACTCAGGATGAGTTTCCACAAACTTGGAGAAACCATTATGTTACAGTATATGCAACTATTCTCCGTCCATATTTATGCATGATAATGAATTATAAAGGGTTTTCATTTTGTAGCTTTGTCACATTAATAAAATATAGCTCAAAATCAGTTTCATCATTACAAACTGTTATCTAGTAAATAAATAGTTTTTATTGAACATAATTTTGATGTTTAAAAAAAAAAAGTTGTGGATCTGCTGTCAACACTGCTGTTAAGACTTTGAAATTGACGTCTCATTTAAAATGTTTTTATACAAGAAAATGCAGTTGGTATATTTTACAGGGTTCTTACGCGTCCTGGAAATCCTGGAATGTCCTGGAATTCTGTGATTTTAGAATCCAGGCCTGGAATGTCCTGGAAAAAGCAGTAAATTTTATTTTGTCCTGGAAATGTCCTGGAAATTGAGGCAAAATTTTGGTGGTTTATATTTCCTAAACTTTCCTTTTGTTGCTCTCATGACCTGTCTACATTTAGACAATAATTTCTTCTAAAAACATTCATTGATTGAACATTTCATGTCCTGGAGAAATAAGAAAAAGACCTGGAAAAGTCCTGGAAATGTCCTTGAATTTCATGTTTTTACAAGTGTAAGAACCCTGTTTTAGCAAATATTGTGATACTGATAGTATGATGTATTAAATTTATAATGAAATAAATTATTTTGTACATTGTAAGATAGCTTTTTGTTATTATATCTAGAACAGCAGTCTCATGCAGTATCTTTTACATCATGAATAATAACTTTGATATCTTGGTTATCAAAATTAATTGTTTATATCCCACCATATTAATTTTACTACTCCCTGAGAACACTTTCAAACTGGGACATAAAATGCATACTTAATTGACTATGTAAATGCATGGCCTAACGGACAATCACTATACTACCTATGTAAAAGGTATCCAAGACTGACATGATCTAAACATGTTAACAAATAATTTTTAATACTATTAATTTCCCATCAAAATGTGAGGTTTCTGTGAGTTGGTATGAAGGTTTTTTTATTATGACAAAAGTAAAGTCATAAATAATAAATTACATTAACAAATAGAAAGAACAACAGATTGGCCACTGTGGAAATTTTTAATGCCTGTATTATGTGTCAAGTTAACTGTTATGAAATTATGGCGAGATAATATTTTCTTATGGCCAGAAGCTGTTTAACAATTGAGCACTGGAGCAAGTTTGACTGTATTATGATGAAAGTATTACGATGAATAGTACTAATACATGTTAGTAACAGTCGACCATGTTTTCTTCTGAATCCGACACAAACTCTGCACTGAGAATGTCATCAAGAAGAGAAACTGGATTCCTGATGTATTCATCAACACTACTCGACAGTTCTCGTGACTTG
This sequence comes from Dracogyra subfuscus, assembly GCA_016106625.1. Classification (NCBI taxonomy): domain Eukaryota; kingdom Metazoa; phylum Mollusca; class Gastropoda; order Neomphalida; family Peltospiridae; genus Dracogyra; species Dracogyra subfuscus. Next base: position 19,378 of record JAECMU010073339.1, read on the forward strand.
GCTTCAAAATCAACCCCACGCAGGAATCGCAAAAACTTTGACAGTGCTTCCTTCGAAGATGATTCCTCCTTTTCAGAACTAACACCATTTTCTGTGACTAACGAAGTCTTGGAAGCCATTTCTTCTAACACGGAAAAACCCGATTCAAAGATACATGTCTTTACATTGTGCAAAATTGTGTAAGCTTCTTGCTGCACTGTCTGATCAAAATCGTGAAATCCATTGCACAGAGCATCCAGACAGCCTATTTTTGCTAAAAACATCAGCTTTTCCAACAATGTGTTCTTTTCACTGCCGTCTGCCTGTTTTTCGTCCCTTGTATCTGTTCTCAGTTCCGCTGCATATTCTGGTACTTTGTCATCGGACGATGATGGTCTGTGAATGCTGTCAGAAAGCATCTTGATGAAGTGCAGCACTTTACACTTGACCTCCCAGTCAAAGTCGGCGATGACCAGACACACGCCCGTGATCAGAGTTCTTACTGTTGTGTCTGAGAGACGACTCTTATGGTGATAGTAGATGGAGTGGAGGAAGTCGACCGTTGCCCTTCTAGCAAAAGCCTCAGAATCGGTGTTTAGAATATCGAGAGCTATGTTCACCAAACTGTCCTGAAATAGTCAAATGTAACAAGATAAAACAGAGAATTTGAAAGGAAAGAAAACAAAATTATTACAATTTTATATGCACTTATGCACATAATAACACATACCACACCAAAACACGGAAGACACATCTGTTTGATGAACTGTAGAGACAATGGGGTTGTTTAAAAACAGCTAAGTAGCTCCCTAAAATCTTGTATATAGAGAATAACTAGTTAATGACATTTATCATGTAACAGTAAGAATAATAGAATCTATCACCATTGTGTGGTATAGATGAGGTTGGAATCTTACAATGGTGAGTAATTTTGTAAGCTAGTCTGTTTATTGTAGAACGATTTAATCATACATAGAAAAATATAGTCAACATTGTGCAACAATATAAATATGTAATGTTCAATTAACCAAAACAAATAAAGTTGAAAATATTAAATTTTTTAAAACAATGATACAAAAAATGGAAAACAGAATTTTGAAAACCATGAGTTATGACGTCAATCATCATAAAACATCAGTTATGACATCACGTGTATGTAGAAATCGTCTAGGCCTTGGGTAGGACAGATTTATCTAGCACCATACAAAAGCTGGATAACCCTGTACAGTGACCTAGAGGTCAAATGAGCAATTTTGTAACGTAGTTATGCATGTGATGTCAAAAGTCATATTTAGCTACTATATATACAGTAAAGTACACTTATAACGAACATGCTAAGAACAAATTACTGCATAAAATGAACTGATAGTAAAGTCCTGTTTTATCTTCCTATGCATTAATAACCAACTTATGCAAATGTGTACAACAAAATACTGTTATAACGAACTATCATGGTCCTTTCCCATTTCTTATAAGAATACCTTACTGTATATGACTTTGCTTTATCCATCATCATAACCTGTCAATAGAAAGGTTGGCTGCATGATAAAATGTTTAAATTATGAACATGTATTTTTAAATCACGAGTAGGTAATTAATTAGATAAAACAAAATGTATGTGCAAAACCCAGCATACTATTTAACTGAAAAAACATACTGAGCAGTTTGATAATCTACTGATGGACCACTAGTATAGGGTGAATGGGAAATGATCTGGACCCTTTTCCACGACACAATCTTAACACTTAGATCACCTGAGGTGAATAACTATATTATGTACTTAAGGTGATCCTAATGCTAAGATCGCTTCATAGAACGAGGCCCAGGTGAACTACTGCACATTCGACAAGCTCTACAAATTAGTTGTTCCCACTCCTCTGGGTAGAAGGCTGTCACATGTACTGAAGGCCAACTTCTCTCATTAAACTGTAAATGAGAAAATGGACAAACCTCTTGACAATCTGTTCCTGTGACAAACGGATTCCATATTTGTGGATATTTTGCTACTTCACCGACCAGGGAGAAGGCAGAAGCTCGTACATAGCTGTCAGTGTCTGCATGACATCTCCACGCTGACCCGACAATTCTAGAGGCAGAGACTTGGTGTAAAACTGTGTTGTTATCTGTAATTATAGTAACTGTAAACTTAGAAATACAGGAACATATAAATAGTAACAGCAAATATTAACAGCAATCAAAATACTCTGACAATATCGGGAGGTTAACCGTGTTATTAGTAGTCAGTCCCACATTACGTGTTTTATACAGGCAGAACTACTCGAATAGTGAATTAAATCTGGTGTCAAATAAATGTTCTCTTAATTTACTTCATTCCACGTTTTTAACAGAATCCCAGAAATATTTTTTTTATGTTAAAATGTATACGGACCATTGTTGTTTTTAATCTCTCAGCCAGCGTAGTGAAACCAATTCGGAGTGCGGCTTCATATATGCAACAAACGTAATTGGATTTTCTGTTCTATATGCTTAAATAATAAAAACAAGTTTTATTCAGGCTTGTAAAAATAGGCTAGCATCTAGTGCATTTCATCACCAATTATGGGATGTGACCTGTATTTTAAAAATTAATTTTTACACCAGTATTCAGTAAACTTCAATACAGCATAATTACTCTGTATAGGGGCATGCTTAATATGGCAGCTGCCTTCTCTGGATAAGCAGTTTCCTGCTATTAAAAAAACAACCATGCCTTTAAAACGTGTTATAAGTTGTTTGATCCCATCTATGGCTGTGTCTCGAACTTCCCAGCGAGTATCGACCAGTCGTTTTTCTAACAAGATTGTCAGTCTTGGAAAACACTGAGTCAGATTTCCACTATCATGTCTCAATATATAGGACATCTCGGACAGCAAACATGTCTGACCCACTTGATATATCTGAAGTAAAAACAATATGTTCATTAACTGTTATGGGATTTGTTTTTTCAGTCATTGCCAAAATAAAGGTCATATTAATGTAGCTACAGTTAACACAGTAAATATTTGTTTATGACAACAGCTACTGAATGGTCTTTGCCACGAACATATAAATAATGAATTAAAGATATAATTATTGTGTTTTTAGTATGTGTCCCTAATATGCCATTTCTTATTTTCCCTTCATAGTCCATTCCTTGACGGTGAGGGGGCTTGAATGTCTTGGTAACTGAGAGAGCTATGCCAGCAGGACTGGTCAATGGGTAGAGGCTAGACTGATATAGACTAAAGGGCCTACTACACGATACAATAGAATCGGACCGAGTCACTTGTATGACTCACTGGCAAAGTCATTCAGACCAACTGAATCCGACATGTTGCCACACGATACTTGTCAATCGTATGAAACGTGACGTCATTGAAATATCCTTCCTGTAACCATAGTAAACAATCTTGTGTATTGATAAGAAGGCTGCATGTCGTAACGTCTCTGTATTTATATAAATAACTGGACACACCCAACAAAGAGTTGTGCCACTGATACAACTCTATGAGCTGTTGGGTCTGTACTGACGACAAGCGAACAGAATTTTCCGCCGTTACACCCAGAATGTCAACGTTATTTGTGCCACGATTTGATTGGTCAACATCCCCAAACGTCCGATTCAATCGTATGAAAATAGAACAAGTTCTAAACTTTGACTCGTACGAGTGACTCGGACCGATTCAATCTTATGACATGCCACACGTTACGATATGCTTGTTGGCGTTGCAATCCGAGTGAGGTAACCATAACAGAAACCTTGAGTGCTGAAGTGTGAGGTATTGGGTCGCATGGCGCACTCAGACCACAATACCATGCATGCATCAACAGCTATTATTTTACTTATCATTCCTGGGTTCCTATTAAAAAATGTGCTTATAATACTGTTAACAATTCCAACAAGCAGGTGCCCTAACACAGGCCTCTGCAGATTACAGGAACAATTATGCCATTAGCATATAGCATTCAGAACATGATTTATCTTACCATAATGGGTCATGCAAAATCAAAAGGGATTCCTGGATTTATATTTATGTAACTCATAAAAGGGCTATGCAGTTTTTCAGCTTTCTTGGTACAACATTGATATTCCACATGACCTCATTTTGAACAATGTTTTACTGTGAAAGACATCATACCACATTTAAACTTGTCGCAGGCATGGTCCCACATTATAATGATGATAATTAAAAAGAAAAGTCACCTTTGGATCAACTTGGGGTTGGCTGATTATATTCAAAGTGAAGTCGATGGCTCGAGATAAACATTTTTGTTGTAACACATCAGAGTCTAAAAAGAAGAATTAATATACATTTTAATAAAACTTGGAATGGTAGACCAAATTTCAGTCTCTGTTAGCATTGTACAAAATGCAATCATGGTGTAATGTGAGAATGAGTGTCAGTAAAACAGTTAACCCATATGTTAAGAAGACCGTATAACAAAAGGTTGGTGCTGGCAGGGTCTGTTATTTCTTTCTACGAGTATACATCATAAACAGTCATGATACCATCATCTACAAACTAGCCTCAGTGACGTAACACTGCTTAGTTTTGACTACTAGCCTTACAGATGGCAGGTATGGGGTTCACGTGTCAGTACTGGCTCCCACCTAGAGAAAATGTTACCCTGTAATACCCCATTGCTTATGTGCATGACCACAATAAAGTCTTCTCTCTTACTAACCATTAACCACTAACAACTAATCTTTCTCCTGGAAAGACAGCAAAACCAAAGGCAGCTATAGAGTTTTCCAGGGCTCCGTTACACAAAGTGATTTTAGCCCTTAGATCACCTTAAGCTACATAGCTGTCTTATGCACTAAGGTGATCTTAGTACTAAGATTGCTTTGTGGGACAGGGCCCAGGACTTTAAATTTTAATTAGGTATAAGTAATAAAATGAACTGAATTACCTGCAAGTTGAGCAATGGTGGACATGAGTTTTATCTGCAGCTTGATGTTTCCAATCAACTGTATAGCCTGTGGGCATTTCACTACACTCATGTTACTGTCCATATCCGTGCAAGCCAACAGGTCAATCACTAATTCATGATTTCCTGGCTAACAAACAAACAAATATTATTTGGATTAAAAAAATTAAGAAAGAGAAACATAGTATGCTTGAAAAAAGATGAGTCAAAGTGAATTCAGTGGGGACAAGATTTGTGTAAAAGTTGGCCTCAAATTAATTTGAAAGGAAAACAGAGTAGAGCACATGATTGATATAAGAAGGGAAAAAACAATATATCAATTAAATAATGCTTGTTGGTATGTACATTTTCTGTTAGACTTGGTGCCTTTAATAAACACTGACGTAACGTAACTTACGTCTAGGGCTGTGACATCTAGAGTTTGTGAAAGCAGTTTAAGGAAAGTTGATTTTTGGCTGACGATTTCTCCCACGGTTTCTAGCTGATATCTGTTGAGATGACTGGCATCAAAGAGGAACTGGAGAGGCAGAAGGCTGACAGCTTTAAGCTTTGACAAACACTCACCATGCAGCTGAAGGCTAAATAATGTTTTAAAAGAACAATGAAAGAATACTATTTATGCTCACAATTATAAACATAATCATAATTTAACTACGAGAATGCAACCTTTGTTTGGTCTTCAATTACTGAGGGTTTTGTTGTATTATGATATTACTAAACATGTACACTATAGCTGCTACTTAAACAATGTGCTGAGGTGTTGCTAAACATTATTTTACATTATTTCACAAAAACTGTCAATCAAACAACTTAACATGATTTCAAATGTTAGAAGCTGACACATCATATTTTAACGTTAAAAAAGATATATATTGTATTAATTTTGTAAAACAAAAAAGTATTTAAAACTTGATTTTATAGAAATGTTATCCTCACCTTTTCTGCATGTTTGTTGCTGCTCTGTGTTTTGCTAGGAAGTCATTTTGTAGAGATTCGTCCTCTAATAATGGAACAACCGTTGAAGACATTATCATATTTCTGTCCTCTGGTGGACTGCAATTTTGAAAATTGTAATACAGTAAAACCCCTCTAAACTGATGCCTACAAAAACCAAGTAAAAAGTCAGGTTTTAAGGGGTATCCAGTTTAGAAAGGTTCTCTTCAGACACCCAAAGACCAAGTAACAAGTTGGGTTTTAAGGAGTATCCTGTTTAGAGAGGTTCTCTTCAGACAACCAAAGACCAAGAAAAAAAGTCTGGTTTTAAGAAGTATCCTGTTTAGAAAGCTTCTCTTCAAACAACCAAAGACCAAGTAAAAAGTCTGGTTTTAAGGAGTATCCTGTTTAGAGAGGTTCTGTTCTGTAATGATAGTTAAAAAGGACCATGAAAACCATCCAGTTATTATATATAGTTAAGACAAGGACACTTCCTTGTAAGTGCTAAATAATGTTTTTAAAAGCTGTGCTCCCAAATTATTACTTACAATAGAATAGTTACATGAATTGAACTGCAAATACTAAATACACTGAAACCCCTCTAAACCCATGGGATCAAGTAAAACAAGATATTTAAAAAGGGACTGTCAAACACATCAGGGGCCTAATTCACTACACTCTCACAACTTTGCGATCTCGCACTGCAATGCTGAAAGACTTTCAAAGAGGATGCTTTGTTGTCTAGCAGAGCCTAAGATCACTTTGTGAATTAGGCCCCAGGTTTGGATGGAATTCCAATACAGAGAGGATCTTGTTTTGAGGGGTTTCATTGTATAAATATGTGTAACTTTCTGGGAACCAACAGACTATTTGATGAACAAAACCTGTGTACAGTAATTGGTTTATCATTGGATTTTAAGAACTCTGTGATGACATACCAACAGTTGAGAAGATTAATTAACAGATTTTCTGCTGTGCTTTGTAAATGTTTGGGTCCGTCAAGACAAATCTTCAGTAACAGCTCCACCATGTTCTGTACATCATCCATCAAGGGAATGGAAGACTCGGGACAAGTCTTCAGTACATCAACCCACAACTCTAGAATACTGCCCGGTGTCATGTCCAGTGCGGTTACTGTGAAATATATCAAATGAAATTAACACAACTATGCACAGCTATCAACATGTTCACATATGGGTATGTACAAACCTAAACTCGGGTAGACAGGAGGTAAGTGTACTTTTAAAACAAAAATAGTTCACTGATATATCCTTACTAAAGATCGGTAGGCATAGGCGGTTTTGGCCGTAAGGGTTGTTAGGTTTGTCCGGGGGACTGACCCTCACCCCCCAGAGCCTTCTCCGGTTTCGGCCACACCGAAGTCCCCAATACGATGGGTGCCCCCCTAATGA
>JAECMU010073341.1:0-20673 GCA_016106625.1 Dracogyra subfuscus
AGTTCAGTAAATATATTTCTGCCTCCATTTGTATTTTACATGCCTTTACTAGAAAGACTCATTATTAACAGCTTTGCTCTATGTCGTATCTATATCTAACATACAAAGATGTAATGTGGGTTTGAATGTCAGTAATATGGGACTGAATTCCAGTGAGATTGAATGTCAGTAATGTGATTGAATGTCAGTAATATGGGACTGAATGTCAGTAATATGGGACTGAATGTCTGTAATGTGAGATTGAGTGTCAGTAATGTGGGACTGACTGTCAGTAATATGGGACTGAATGTCAGTAATGTGAGATTGAGTGTCAGTAATGTGAGATTGAGTGTCAGTAATATGGGACTGAATGTCAGTAATATGGGATTGAGTGTCAGTAATATGAGACTGAATGTCAGTAATGTGGCATTGAATGTCAGTAATGTGGGACTGAATGTCAGTAATGTGAGATTGAGTGTCAGTAATATTGGACTGAATGTCAGTAATGTGGCATTGAATGTCAGTAATATGGGGCTGAATGTCAGTAATGTGAGATTGTTTGTCAGTAATGTGAGATTGAGTGTCAGTAATATGGGACTGAATGTCAGTAATATGGGATTGAGTGTCAGTAATATGGGACTGAATGTCAGTAATGTGAGATTGAGTGTCAGTAATATGGGACTGAATGTCACTAATGTGGCATTGAATGTCAGTAATATGGGACTGAATGTCAGTAATGTGAGATTGAGTGTCAGTAATATGGGACTGAATGTCAGTAATGTGGCATTGAATGTCAGTAATACGGGACTGAATGTCAGTAATGTGAAATTGAGTGTCAGTAATGTGATTGAATGTCAGTAATATGCGACTGAATGTCAGCAATATAGGACTGAATGTCAGTAATGTGAGATTGAAAGTCAGTAATATGGGACTGAATGTCAGTAATGTGAGATTGAGTGTCAGTAATGTGACTGAATGTCAGTAATGTGAGATTGAGTGTCAGTAATGTGATTGAATGTCTGTAATGTGAGATTGAATGTCAGTAATATGGGACTGAATGTCTGTAATGTGAGATTGAATGTCAGTAATATGGGACTGAATGTCAGTAATGTGAGATTGAGTGTCAGTAATGTGATTGAATGTCAGTAATATGGGACTGAATGTCAGTAATATAGGACTGTATGTCAGTAATGTGAGATTGAGTGTCAGTAACAGTTAACTTCCTGAGACTAGGATGAAGGGTTTGGTTGCAATTACTCATTCATGTCAGTGTCGATGTGATTCCTCATTTCTTTTCTAGTTAATGTAGAGCAGTACAAATTTAGGTTAAGGGAAGGTTAGCAATTACCTTAAAGATATGTAGACATTTTGTAAAAAAAACAAAAAACATTTTCATTGTAACCAGCCTGTCAGAAGCACCACACTTGAAAACAGGAGAGGAACAGGGACAGAAAGATAGAGAAACAAATTCAACAACTGCAAGCCAGGAAGCGACACATGGAGTAGAATCGACATCAGTGTTGTCTGATGATCGAACCGAGTGCCAGCAGGACATGTCTGCTGACCAGAGTTTTACATCTGCTGGGTCCCAGACTCCAGATATTCACAGTGTACCTTCTGCGACAACATCATCAGATAATCCGCCATCGGTAAGGCCAAACATGTCGATGATAGTTATGATATTACAGATCTCAACATGTAAACAATTAACGGGATTGATTAATTGCTTCCTTAAAGTGGTCTTCTTATTATGTGATTAGTCAGAGACTTCTAAGATGCTATTATAATGGCTAATCATATTTAATACTTTATAGTTGGGTTTTTGGGGTGGGTTTTTTCTTCAAATTACTCTCTTTGGACTAGTCTTGGTGTCATTAAAAAAATGTTTTTAAATAGTTTTGTTCACTTTTTACTAGAATACATTTGATCAACTATATTGCATACACCCCATCCACACTTTCTTTGTTTTAACTGAGCTTTTTAAAGAAATCTCTAAAATATTACGTCCATTTAAGTGATAGAAATAGGCAAATTACATCTAGAAATCTTATCCGACAATATTTTCACTTGTCCAAATAAATGGTTTATTTTACTAGAGCATACTAGGGTGGTGTTTTTGATAACTCAAAATGTAACTGCACTGACATTTTTACTTGTCCACAAGACTATTGACGTACATTTTGCTTGTCCAGACTGATTTTTACTTGTCGGGACAAACAGAAAAGTGCTCCAGATTAGGAGAACTTTATTGTTATTTTCCTATTGCCCCCCAAGAAAAGTTAACATTTTAAATTAATTTTCAGGGTATTTATTGAATACTTAATACACAAATAACCAAAACTATACAAATGTACTACTTATATTCATTTTTAAAATAACATCTTTATTATTAGGATATATTTATACCGGTAGTTACTTGTTTTCAGAACTACGTAATTGTGGAGGTTTTTTTTAATAAATATAGCTTTGTTGCATATCAGTAGTTATACATATACTTTTACGGTTCTGAATATTTTTATTTACATTATTTATAAACTTTTAACATATATATTATATTTAATTACAGGCGGAAGTGAAAGCAATGCTGTTGAGTTTTGTGGATGCAGACCCAGATTCAGAATAAACAAGTCTTGAGGTCTCGAACAATGGCACATTTTAAATGGACTTGTTGACTCAATGTTAACAGACTGTCCAGTTTGTAGCCATTAAAACGGACAGTGGATTAATCTACATATTTGTAACACATCTGAATAATAAAACGTATGAAAAGAATTCAAAATGTTATACGGTTATTATACAGTGTTGTTTACAATGTACAATTTTATTGTACCAGGGCACAAACTTACCGATGACAACTGCAGTAAAACAACAGCGAAATGAATATATCTGGTGTATGAATGAATGAATGTTTAACGACACCCCAGCACGAAAAATACATCGGCTATTGGGTGTCAAACTATGGTAAATATAAACACAATGTGATGATCAACATCGATATATAAAAGTTAAATTAAAACCGTGCCAAAAACACAAATATCACAGATAGATACAATTAAAATTTATAATAAAACTGTATCTTGTAAAAATTGTAAAACAAATTCTGGATGGAATTGAAATGATTCCATCACACTTTTCTGACCAACTAAATCCTTTTAAGTTTCTTTCAGATAGTACACTCCACCAAAACATGGCGTACCGTCAGAATACACTGACAGTGTTCACCCTGAGATGGAGGATCCTTCTTCAAAATAAATGAATGGGTCAAACATGTATATACATGTATCTGGTGTATGCCAGTATTTAACATTTGTGCAATTTATACGAAATACATGTAGGTTTACACTTTACAGTCAACAAAATAACCTTTCAGTGTCATTTATTTGCTGCAAAAGCCACCTTTTAAAATATTGCAGTTTCACACACAGCATTTAATTTTTAAAAAAATAAAAAATAAAAAATAAAAAGTTTTGTTTAACGACACCACTAGAGCACAATGATTTATTAATTATCGTTTATTGGATGTTAAAACATTTGGTAATGTTGACATATAGTCTTAAGGGGCATACCCTAGTTTCAGTTCATGAAAATTAACATTAAGTTTAGTTTAATTTACAAACCTGTAACACATTTTTATAAAGTTAAAATTGAGTGAAACGTGAGTCTTTGACTTTGAAATGGTGAAATACCCTCTAAAATAGAATAAAACTCGACTACATAACTGTCACTTCTCAGAGTAACGTGCCTTTTTAAAAATATGAGAAATGCATTTTATTATATTAAAAAACATCAGGATGACCAAAAACACTTCGAATGAATGGAAATGGATACTTTAAACAATAAAACTTAAGTAAAGTATGATTTCAGTTACCAAAAAACGCCTCTAATAGTCAAAACTATGTCTTAAGTGTTTAAAAACTAGGGTATGTTCCTTTAACAGTATGTAGGTATTTGGAAGACCATTGAAAAACACCCTATATTTTTCAATTACTAGCAAGGAATTTTTTTGATATGCACCATCTCAGTCTGGATAGCATGTACCTGTCATGGTGCACTGGATGGAGAGAGAGAAATAGTCCAATGGGGATCAAGCTAGTGCTGTACCACTGGGCTAGGTCTTGCCCCACCATGGGTCACAAATTCTTAAGTTCGAGCCCGGTTGTTCTAGTTCTGATTGTGTTAAAAAGTCCACATTGGGCAAGAGGCTGTCGGCAAGACAGAACATACCACAGCCTTTAATGTACCAGTCATGTGGCAGTGATTGGGATGGGGGGGAAACAGAATTGATAGAGGGTGATGGTTCCTACAATGCATCACACCTCCGGCAATTACGCAAAGAATCACATCCTACCTACATCAGTGCTGTACACAGCGTTACAGTTAGAGCACTTTCATACATTTATTCATTATTGGCTGCTGAATTTCAGATATTTAGTAATTCTGACCTGTTGTAGCCTTAGAAGAAACATGCTACAATTTGTTTTCCATTAGCAGCAAGTGATTTTTTTATATGCACTTACCCAGAAAGAAATGTTTCATTTAACGATGCACTCAACACATTTTAATTACAGTTATTTGGCTTCAGACATATGGTTAAGGACCACACACAGATTGAGAGGAAACCTGCTGTCGCCACTTCATGGGCTACTCTTTTCGATTAGCAGCAAGGGATTTTGTTTATATGCACCATCCCACATACCATGGCCTTTGATATACCAGTCATGGTGCATTGGCTGTGATGAGAAATAACCCAATGGGCCCACCGAAGGGGATCAATCCCAGACCAACCAAGCATAGAGCGAGCGCTGTACCAGCACTTACCCAGAGACAGGACAGCACATACCACAGCAAGTGATATTCCTGTTGGTAAAGGGTAAAACCCAATCAGAGAAAGGTTCTACCGAGGAGGTTCAATCCTGTGATCAAAGCACCTCGGGCGAGCACTCCCATCAACTGAGCTGGATTTTGCCATGCAATGAAGCAAACTAACAACACATGAGGTTTTCAAAGATGTGATTTTAATCTCAATCTACATCTAACAATAGATTTAACAGATTAATATTAACAATGAATGTCTTGAAATGCTAGCATCTTAACAACAATCTATAAACAAGCGCTGTAAATAAATATTAATAATTTAATCATATAATATATTGAATTTTGAATCCCTTAAATGCAATATATATAATTAAAAAAATCCATATGCATAGCTAAACCAGGGTAGTTTTATAATTCACGCAAACTGTCAATTGGTTTTGTGGTGAACCATTACACCTATTCAAAATATATGTTTCAAAACTTAAGATAAATGAAGTTTAATGCAAATCTGAGGTAACTGATTAGATTACACCGATATACTTCACATTAGATTACACAGATATAGTGCGTTATAACTGTACAATCAGTTAGCTAGATCTACATCATGTGAACCTACTTGGACGACTTAAAACAAATGTAATATTGTACACTGCAAAATTTTAATTACGAAAATCATCCCAAGTTGCTGCCATCTTTAAATGTTTGCAACTAACATCCTTTTTAACAACTGAAGTAATTTTGAAAATCGGTGTATAAATATTCAGTGTGTTTCTGACCATCATAAAATTTGTATTGGCTCAAACGTCTTTCCTTTTTTTCTTTCTTTTTTTTTCATTTCATACATACTAACATACTGAGAGGTACGATTAATTTCAGCTAGTACTAACTCAATGACAACCAGAAACACACTGAAGATACACTGATATTCTGAACTTTAATTTTTAGCTGAATTTAGTACATCCCACAGAGAAGGACTTTTTCATACTATAGAATTTACTACATGTTATTTATTTCTGAGCAGACTGTTTTGTAACTTGCACTCAAAAATATTCCTTTTTTTGTAAGTTCCAAAACACTTTTACTTACTTTTTTTTTTTCTTACACCAAACCAAACTGAAATTATTTACAAAAAAAAAACATTTTTGTAGGAGGATAGGATGAACTATAGTTGAAAACATGTTACAATGGTGGCAGTAAACTAGGTTTCCTTAATTCGAATAATTTTTATATGAGCACACAAAAAAACTGGATCATAAAGTCTGTGATAAATAGGTTTTGGAATTCAGAGAGGAAGAATATGGAAATGCAACAACAATATTTAACATTCCTGTACTGGGGAAAGTGATGTAATATTCACTCGGTCTAAAAGTAAAATAACACAGGGATGTGAGAAGAGAGAGGCTGTAACAAAACAGCTTACTGCGGCCGGTGTCCAGGGGCCGCTGATATGCCCTAGAAGGAAAAACGTTGTTTGGAACCCCTGGAACAGGCAGAAATTGCATTCAACGCTAGCAAATCTAAACTGGTTATAACTTATAAGGCACACATCATAAACCTGAAACTGTCACACATACAAATGAACATTGAGTGGTCAAAGGTATTGAACATCATGTTTTGGGGTAGGTTTTTTTTAAATACAAAATGGAACGCATAGCTCTCACATCCCTGGTGTTAGATAAAAGTGCAATTAAAATAGGAGTGAAGGACCAAAAACACTGTTGTAACTTCAGCTTTTGTGTAACAATTTAGCAAAACTACTGCAACCTGATTACACAGCTGTGACAGGTTTAAAAAAATTTAACTACACTCTGATAAATTGTTTACAATGAACCGTTGATTGTGTCGTAAACAATTTCCCATAGAATAATCATTCAAACAGATTCTAAGTCAAAGCTTCAACTACGCTCAGATAAACAAGTTTACAATGAACCGTTGATCATGTTGTAAACAATTTCACATAGAAAAATCATTCAGATTTTAAGTGAAAGCTTCACCTACGGTCAGATAAACTTAGTTTACAATGAACTGATCATATTAGACACAGTTTCAAACACAAAATCATTAAGTTCAAACATATTGCAAGTTAACCCTTCAACTACACTCAAATAGTCCGTTTACAATGAATTGGGTCCTATCATACAGTTTTAAATGCAAAATCATTAAGTTCAAACATATTGCAAGTTAACCCTTCAACTACAATGTACACTCAAATAGTCCGTTTACAATGAATTGGGTCCTATCATACAGTTTTAAATGCAAAATCATTAAGTTCAAACACATATAGAGTTAAACTTTGAATTCTGCTGCAATAAAATCAGTTTACAGTCAATCATGTTCAAAACTTTCACATGTAAAACCATTCAGTTCAAACAGATTAAGAGCAGACCAAACCTGACTTGTTAATGTTGAATTCAATGTTTGGTTAGATTTCCCTTGAACCATCCCTGAACCATGTATATCTGAACCATGTATTGTGGTTTTGAACCATCAATGAGAAATCAGGCCTGTGTGTTGTCAAATATTTACCTAGCTTTGCTTTCAGCCAGCTGTCAGCAATGTGATTATGCAGCTACATTCTAAAATTACTGTTATTAACTTGCTTGTGGTATGCATGGTTACCGCACACTCTCAATTTTTTTATCAACAGCTAGTAGCAGGGTTCATAGCCTTTAAAAACCAAACAAATTCAAAGACATTTTACCTGGCATTTTCAAGGACTTTTACACAGCAGTCAAAGACAACAGAATGTGATAACAATACCAAATCAGTTAATTTATGTTGTTGTCCATGGCATAAAAATTTAGCTTTTTTTACATGCATCATGACAGATTAAACCTTGTAAAAGATATTATTATTGCTTTGGATATGATTTGTAAGAATTTAAAGACCTTTAAAGACTTTTATTACAATTCAAAGACCTAAAATTAAAAAATTTTAATTCAAAGACTTTCAATGAATTTAAAGACCACTGCGAACTCTGAAATAGTCCCAAATGAGATCATTTCACCATTTGCAATGACCATGATTACCATTGCCCAGTTGAGAGGGCAGATATTTGCAAACAATTTTGACTAGCACCATTTAGTTCCATCACGCCACAGAAAACTTGTGAAACCTGCAACAGTGAGTGCTCGCTCGTCTCAATACACCTTACCTAAGTGATATTACATAACACAAGAAAAAAATCGGTTTTATGAGGTGGTTTAAAATGTATGCGGTTATACAGGTTTATTGCACATTTTTGTTAATAGGGGAAAACAAGCTGAATGTGATACAAGTATTCAGTAAATAACACAATAATAAAACAGTGAAATTGTTTTTTTAGCCATACAAGCAGAACAAGCTACAGCAGTGGGGATTCAAACCAGAGACCCCTGCTACGAAATCAGTGTTGCACATTGCTAAAAAGTTAAAAAGTTTTCTTTTGTTTAACGACACTACTAGAACACATTCAATTAGTATTCGGCAGTGAATGTGAAATATCTTGGTCACTGTGACATGTAATCAGAGGAAGCCTGCTACATTTCTCCTCTAGCAGTAAGGGATCTTTTATATGCACTGCACTATCACACAGACACAACTGTATACATTATAACCTTTGACACATCAATTCTGTGGCATTGGCTGGTTTGGAACGGTACATGACAAACAAGAAAGATGAAATTCCAATAAATTTACCGTAGCTTTATCTTGCATCAATTACTCTCTAGCGACATAAAATATAAACTTTTATTCTGACAGATGCTTTTGTTGTGATTTTATTCTTGGTGGTGTTTTTAGCTAAAAGTATACTTGTAATGTGTTACAAAATTACTTCAACAATGATTTACAGTACTTAAAGTAAAGGTTTGGTTTAACAACACCACTAGAGCACATCGGCTACTGGATGTCATCAAAGCTGACACATTTTTCCATTAGTAGCAAGGGATATTTGATATGCACTTTCCAACACACAGGATAGCACACACCACGGCCTTAGACCAGTCATGGTGTACTGGCTGGAATGAGAAAAAAAAAATCAGTTGAATGGATCCACCGAGGTGGTTCGATCCTGTGACTCAAGCACCTCAGACAAGCACTCAACCGACAGAGATGCATCCTGCCCCTTTCAGTACTTTAACATGCTATTGTACGACATCATAAAACATCACAAAGGCAATTCGTGACATCACAAAGGCAACCTGCAAGCTGCCAGCCATAACCAGCTGACTTTATCATTTCTTTGCATACCGTAATGGGATCATTCACTACAGATTATAAACAGTGAAATGTAAGATTCTGTGACTGAAACTAACACTAGAACTAGAAGAAGTAGTGACATTTTTGTAACTAAATATAACACACAAAAAATGGCATACTGTACCTAAGAAATTTGAAAAATTATGTTACTTTGTTAAATTCCTTCATCTTTTTTTTTTTATCATCCTGTACCGGTACTCCTCTCCCTAATAAACTACATTGAAAATCTTTTCTTTTTTTTGGTAACATTTGTTTTTTTTTGTGTTTTTTTAAATTTAATTACTGATAAATGTCAATTAAAAAATAAATTTAAAAAATAAATCAAAATCATTCTTTTTAACTACCGGTAGTTTTTATTTTAAATTGTTTTTATTATTATTATGAATGTAGAATGTGATGTTTCACATTTTAAAAGTTGAAGATTTTGATACATTTACATGTTTGCTTTAAAAGGAGTTCTAAGCTTATTCTACATTTGTAAAAATGCAGTCCACAAAATTCATAACTAATTCGGTTGAATAAATTAGTTTGAATTTTTTTAGTGTCTTATTATGTATAATAAAAAAAAAGAAAAAAAAAAGAAAGTAAAAACAGAAGATAAAAATACAAACATAAAACTTTGATACTAGCACAACTTTTAAGATTATTATTAATTGTAAGAGACGCTGATCCAGCAAATTTTTCTAAAACACACCAAAATCCATGGTAATCAAAAGCTTAAAATAAAATAAAAAAATCAAATTAAACATGCATTAACAATAAATATAAATATCATGCATAGATTGTTTTTTACATATAGTATTACATTCAAATCCCAGCTTTACATTCCAAAATGAACTAAATATTCTTCTAATACATGTACTACATCATGTGACCTAAATTAATAATATAATTTGGCATTCAATTTTTTTCCAAACACTTTCTTAATACATATTTGTATTAAAAAATATATATATATAACAATTCATAATGCCCATTTCATTCGGATTGTGCCCATTTCAAACAACAATGTCTAACCTCATTAAAGGTACACACACCTTCACTCAACTCCAAATAAGATTTTCAATGTTTTGCGTAGCAGATTACAAGAAATATTCACAGGTGGTAACATATATGTGCAATCAGAATAGAAAAAAACATATCTTCACAATATATAGATATGTAAAATAAAAAAGAGAGAAAAGTTTAAGACAAAAATAGCATAGATAAAAGGGGTGCGGGTGGCATTTGAAAATACATTTTTGTAATTAAATTTCATCAGAATTGATTTGGATACCATCAAATCATGTTACTGGACTTCCGACAATACATTTATATCATGGATAGTCAAGTGCCGCAAGTGATAAACTACTTGAGAAATTGATGGTGGAATAATGGACACTAACAGATGTTGCCAAAAAACTTCTCTTTTTTTTAAATCCCCATGACCAAACTAAAACATTCCATAATATTCTGGGGTCTGGAAAGTAACATCTGCAAATTGAAGGATTTTCCTAACCTGTATGAACCATGACAGATCATTGTTCCACTGGCTGGGACAGGGGAGAAAAAAAAATATTCCTTGAGGACAATGGATCCTGTGACACGTCAGTCATCACACAACCCAGCTTCCTCCTGCCCCTCATTAAAATTGAGTTCGACTTAGAGACAGAATAAAAGATTCAAGAAGGACAAATGTGTGATGTACTGTACACATGCTTTGATCACAGGCACTTGACACGGATTAGTATACATCAATAACATTCTATATGCATGTATTTCCACAATATTTTGCTTATACATTGTTCATACAATATCAATCTTATAACCATTTAACGTGTATTATGAAAAAGAAATACATTGTAGAGAGTATTTATAACATGCCCATATATACCACTATAGTTTCAGGCATATATTGTAGAGACTGAAATTTTTATTATAAATACATACACGTTAAATGGCAATAAAATTCAGATGAATAAAGAGGGTAAAATGCAAATATTGTCGAAATATATAACATTTACCAATACACAAAACATTTATTTATGTATGTTAATCTGTGTCATGGGTGCCTGTGAGTTTAGTGGTTAAATACTCAGAAAATATATAAAATACTTAGCCACAAAGCACTACTTAATCGTAAAGCTCTACTTAGCAAATAAATGTAGTTACTGTAATATGCCTGTGATACCCACGACAAAAAGAAAAGAAACAAATCATTAGCCTTCATTATGAAAATAGGGTATTAATTTATTTGGCCATGTCATATAAGGAACACAATCTTAGCATTCATTATTAAAAGTAGTTTCTTATTAATAGTAATACAGCTTTTCTGTCTGGACAAATTGATGAAGTCTTCAGACATCTGCTCATAAAGGTTGTTTGTGTTCTTTATATAAAACAGCCCCACAAAACACCACCGAAATGGTTACACATACAGTACATGACCGAACAATAAAGTCAACCAAACAACCATCCATACATGTAGTTGGTTTCTTAAAGTTTGTAATTACCGCCCTAAATAACTCCTAGAGACCCTTATTTGTTGCTTCATCAAAATTAATTTTATTTTTTACATTTTTTATTGGTCAGACAATTGGGGGAGGGGAGGTACAGGCTATTGGGGGGGGGGGGNNNGTTTGTAATTATCACCTAAATGACACATAGTGCCTCTTTATTTGTTGCTTCATCCAAATAGATATATATGTTTTTTGACATTTATATTGGTCAGACACACATGTTATGGTGGGGAGGGAGAGGGAAGGGTACAAGTTAAAAACCACCTATCTATCCACTTAGGTGTAGTTGATTTTATTGTTGATTTGAACACTGTACATGAGATTCAGCAAATTAAGACGTTTCCATTTAGGCGTATGTCTTTAAATACACATATTCTTTCATTTAGGGACCACATACAAAGTACTTTATGCTAAAAATAACAACTTTTACTGCCATCAGACAACCCGTGTACGCAAGCACACACAACTCTTTGACCACATCCTAATCTATAGGTACACAATTTGGTAAGCGAGCACCCACACCATCCCATCTCCACCAGACATAAGCCTGATGGAGTATCTATTAGTATCATCTGAAGAATGTTTATTTCACCTATTTTGCTGATACTGACAGCACTGTTTTACCAAAGAGACAGACAAGTATATTTCAATGATAAAAGATGTCAATATCGTAGCAAATACAAATGAAATCAGTCAGGGTTTCTGCCTGAAGATAAAATGGATATGCAGATTTTTTAATTTTGTTTTAATTAACATTTTCACAAAATTAATTATTGTTATCATTACTGTATAATTTTCTTAACCCATACCTAAACCTAAACCATCTTCTTTTTGTGGGGGAGGCGGCCCCCCATACCCCGTTGAACTGCGGTTGCACTGATCATACACATTGTAAATATTCAATTCCAATACCCAAAACATATTCTGGCAGAAACACTGTCACTTGTAATAAACCAACATTAAAACAAAGGAAAGTACACACATTATGTCTACTTTCACAACCACTCACATACTCCCACTTGTATGGCAACCTACGTAAACTCAACCAAATCTACAACCGTTCCATACTTTGTATATGACCCATCAGTCCCTATTTAGCTACCTGTATTAATAATGTATCTAAAAACATCATGCATTATACATAGCAGTTAACTTTCTTCACAGCAGTTTCACAGTAATCAAGAATAATTGCACATACATACATGTACAGTACACAATCCAACAACAAAGTCAACTAATAACCCATGGTTGGTTTCTTACGGATGGTATTACCCAATGTCAACTAACAACCCATGGTTGGTATTACCCACTGTCAACTAACAATCCATAGTTGGTTTCTTATGGTTGCATCACCCATTGTCAACCAACAACCCATGGTTGGTATTACCCAATGTCAACTAACAACCCATGGCTGGTTTCTTATGGTTGGCATTACCTATTGTCAACTAACAACCCATGGTTGGCATTACCCAATGTCAACTAACAACCCACGGTTGGTTTCTTACTGAATTTGAACACCTTAGCATAACAGCAACTTGTTTTGTTTTCTGGTGTGTTTATTTTTGGAATGGAATGTCTGCTGCACAAATTTTACTTTGGAAGCAAATAAAGTATTATGGTCTCAGAATTAAACTTCTAATTATGCTTGTGGCATAACTTTTGTTAGTAGGAATGCTGTGAAAATAGGATAGAAAGCAAAATCTACATATTTAGAGAAACATTTACTGTCTGCTGCCAGTTAATTTCAAACCTTGCTACTTTTAACTGTAACTGACCACATGACCAACAGAAAATTGGTGATACAAGCTTAAAACAATCTAGCCAACCACCTGTACCTAGTTAAGACTTTATTGCTGATTTGTGCACTGTATAAACGTAAGATTATAAACATTTATTTCCCCATAACAGATTTAACAGATATCACATTTTCCAGCAGGTTTTTTTTCTTTCTTTTTCTCTATTTTTCTAGTTTAAGCAGCATATCAGTTGTTCTTTGGTTTTGCTATAGAACAAGTACCGTTTGTTGGTTCCCTTAAATTTAGAAGATATCACATTTTCCAGCAGTCTTTCAAGAGGTTAAGTAGCCCACTGTATGGCCACATCAGCTGTACTTCGGTTGTCTACGGAAGTAGTACTGCTTGTCCGTTCCCTTAAATCTACCCTCTACCAGCTTCAACTTCACTTCGAGGTCAAACTGTTTTTGGAGTTTACGCGCAATAACACCGTCGTGGTCCTCCTGTGACAGACACTGAGATGGAGACACTTCACTGGGAGTGGGAGATTTACACATGTCCATGTGCTTTTTCTTGCTACCAACAGTTTTTCTTACCGACACTGAACCACCAGTTGTCTTTCCTAAAGTTTTCCTTGGACACTTTCTTCTTTTTAACAGATCTGAACACTGCGGAACATCAACAATGCAACTGTTCAATTTGTTCCTCAGATGCCCTTTCTCAGCAACAAAGGATTCCGAGATCCCAAAGTAACTTTGTGTCTTTTTCTTTTCACCAAATGTTCTTTCTTCTGGTTCTGGTGAGTCTGATATGTGCACATCCTTTGGGATTCGTTTTCTTCTCCCTCGAGCGGGTAATTCAGACACATTTGAACTTTGCATACTTTTCTTTCTACCTCTTTTCTTTGGAGAGAGCACTTCCAATAATTTGATAAAACCACGTAACGTTTTTCTCGGACTCGTTTTTCCTTTTTTTGGACTAGAACACTGCCATTCATCTCTGTCGGTTTGTAACAAGTCCGAATCTGGTTTCGGTTTGACTGGTGTTACAGGATCAGCCACATCCTCACTGTATTCGAATTTCCGTTTTCTACGGCTCGGTTTACTCTTAGCTGCCTCCTGTCCAGAATATCTTTGTCTATGCTTAGAAGTAGCAGACTGAGCAGCCCCTCTGGTTCTGCTCTTCAGAACACTACACGAAGAAACATCATCTTGTATGCAGTAATTCTTCTCATCACCCTCTTTCGGAGCATCCACAGAGTTGTCTCTGCCAGATCTACATCGCCCCTTCGAAATGTTCTCTCCTTCCCTTTCCCCAGGCTGAATCTTCGAACTGGTGTCTGCATCTGACTGGACAACACTGGAGTCGAGACTGCTTGCTTGCGATCGAACCTTCCCGGTCCTCGTCGTGGTTGACGAGGAGGAGGAGGCCGATGCTGAGGACGATGCACAAGGTACGTGTCCTGTCGAACGAGACACCAAGTCTAAACTGCTGCTGTGACGTGCGGCTTTGCCTTGGTTTAACGTATCAGTGTTTTCAGTCCCTCCCGATTTAACCTTCTTCTTCTTCTTCAAAATTTGGCCCATTTTACAGTGAACAGTCTTCTTTGGCAACACTGACTTTGCAACAAATTCCTCGGAACTATCATCCTCATCGTCAGACAGATATGTTTTCTTTTTTATCAGTCGTCCTCTGCTTGACACCGATGTGTTTAGATGTCTATTTTTATCACACACTGCATTGGCGCTCTTACCACCATTACTGTTTATTTCTTCAGTGAAGAGCTTACCAGTTTGCGAATCCTTTTCACTTGTTACCAGACTTTTACTGTCGGAATGTGATGGTACTGAAATATCTCCACAGAGGGTAGAACTACTTTTACTAATATGATGACTATTGGTCCCGACATGATCAGGGATACTAATACTCGGAACCGGAGTTGCTGTACTCGTTATATCCTTGTGATACCCGTGATCAGCAAGACTGCCTCCGTCTTTCACCAAATTGTTCTTGCCAACCTGCACGTCCGTTTTCCTTACAGAAAAAATGACTTGACAATCAGAATCATTAGAATCTTCATCCATCTGTATATACCTCGTATGCTTACTCTTAATCCTTTCATTTGCATTTCTGTCGATGTAGGAATCCACCTTAGAAGACTCCGACACCGAAGAGTCATCTGCCTTACTTACAGGCTCAAAATTTGCGGACAAATTTGAATCATTCGGGAATAACTCTGGGGACGTACATGCAGCCTCAGAACGTTTCTCACTGCTCATTAGCCAGTCTTTTATGGATCTCTGAGGAGAGGTCAAAGTTTTCTTTCTGCTTTTGGACTCTCTATTTTTATTTGTTGTATTTTTTGATGACTTACTTGCTTGCAGTTTTGACCGTTCAGTTGACGACACCCCACTTGAAGATGGCTGTATAACATTTTCCTTTTCATTACACAGGTTTTTTGTTTCTTCAGGCTTCAAGCAAGGAAACAGCGATTGGATGTCTATCAGATCATCATCTTCGATTATAGGCTCCATGGGAATCAAGAGACTTGTTTTCGATTCAACAGCGAGAGGGTTAGTGGCAGGGTTAGCATCGCTGTTCTGGTCTAAATGCTTATGAAGAGGACGACGTGCCAGGTTTTCCAATACATCCACATCTTCAGCAAAGAAGCAACCCGCCAAATGCTGATCCGTATCATCTGCCCGACTTGGAATGGCAGCTGCCGTGGAAGTTGACTTTGACCGTTCCTTCACCATCTGTTTCCGCTCCTCGGACAGCTCCAGTAGGCGGCGCTGCATGAATGGGCTCCCTGGGTCGAGTCCCGACGACGATGACGACGGCTCATGCGATGGGCTGAAGTCATTTCTCGAAAGGTTCCGAGGAGTCGTCCGGACAACTGGCGGATCGACCAGAACGCCGTTTGCAAGTTTCCGCGGCGGTGTCCGGGGACAGGAGGCTATGGGTTTGAAGTGAGACAGTTCGTTGTTGATGCTGTCGCTACTGCTCGTGGTGCTGGCACTCCTCTCAGCATCCAGTCTCTCTCTTCTGTCAACCGGCGTCGGTGACGACAACAATGCAATGATATCTGTGTTCGACGGTTCTCTAGCTTTGTGGGAAGGGCTTCGCTCTTTGCTCGATGGTCTCTTCACTGTGCTGCCAGATTTCTGCTCTGTGCTGGGAGGTCTCTGCTCTGTGCTGGGAGGTCTCTGCTCTGTGCTTGGAGGTCTCTGCTCTCTGCTTGGAGGTCTCTGCTCTCTGCTTGGAGGTCTCTGTTCTCTGCTTGAAGTTCTCTGCTCTCTGCTTGAAGTTCTCTGCTCTCTGCTTGAAGGTCTTTGTTCTCTGCTTGAAGGTCTTTGTTCTCTGCTTGGAGGTCTCGGACTAGTGCTGGAAGGTATTATTTCTGCGCTGGAAGACCTTCCTACTGTGTAGGAATCTTCTCCCTCTCTACTCGGTGGCCGTCCCACTGTGCTCGGTTTGTTCGAGTGTGACGGTGGACAATATGTGTGGTCAGATGTGTTAAACAATCTGAAATCTTCCCTGGCACTCGCAGAACCTCTACCTGAAGAAGTGTCCACCACGGTCCCAAGCCCCAAGTCGGAGTTTTCTTCCTTCTCTTTGTCTGCTGGCGAAATGCAGCTGTATGGGTAAGGATCCTTCGCCTTCGTGACCTTGGGACTGAAGAACGCCGCCAAGGTGCTGCTGCGATCGCTGCGACTGCTTGATGTGCTTGCACTAGATGAACTTCCAGTAAATCTTGGAGTCTCTGTAGATGTGCTTGGCGCATTCTAGAAAACACAAAGTCAGTCTTTTAGCTATGTCTATATACTGTTTTTGAAACATATCCACTTCTACTGTTGACACAAATGTAAATATCACTACATGTATTACTTTTGATGCATCTTAAACCTCTACAGGGTTCCTACATTTTAGAAACCAAATTTCACATTTTAAAGGTACAAATGTACTTCCCATTACCTTTTGGTTTTCTTTCTTTTGGATTACAATGTTTGGATTTTAATTCCATACCTATTCTTAGATTATTTTAAATTGGTAAAAAAACAAAACAAATTACAACCACTTTATATTTTTCATAAGTTTTCACAATCCAGTTCAAATTCCCATGTTATATATATTAATATGTAGCTTAAATGGTAACCCAAAATCTAAGTTAGGGAAGCAATTAATAAAAAAGAAAAAAAAAGTACTTGTAAACGTGTATTAACATGCATTGTTGGTTATTAAAACGTGTATGTGTCAATTTTGAATTAGATTTGTCCAGTGCAATAATGGCAATTTGTAATTAATGGGAGATAACTCCATCAGCCTTCATCATTGATAGATAACTTGAAGAACCTAAACCATAAATAAATTAATTTCTTTTATTAGTTAAGGCTAGAAAAGCAGATGATGAAAAGAAAAAGATGAGGGAGTGATTAATTGCTCCCCTGACAAGACTATAGGGAGCCATTTAAGATATTACCATACTCAGGCCTTTCCACAGGAATTTTTTAAGGCGCTTACATTTTTAGCATCAGTATAACACAAATGAAGCCAAAATAAGTTGGGTAGTGGGTTAAAAACTGTTAAGTGTTTGCCTTCAATCCAGCTAATCATGCTCTTTTTTTTTTATCTTCTTTTTTTTATAAAGTAACCCATCAATTCCGCACCTCCAACAAGTTCATAATTTGTTTCATGTTATTGCTGTTATTTCAGCGTCGTGTTAAATGCTAGTTGTGATTTCTGCTTGTAAAATACCTAGGCTAAGAATGCCGACTTAGAGCATATTCCATTTATATTAACAAAAAAATATATAAAAAAAATAAAAATCTGATATAAAAAATTAAAATTTACGGTCTTTTTAAAATCCAGCTAACTTATTAAATGTTACCTCACAGTCTTACAAATATATATCTAACAAATATTATTATTGTAAACTATTTCATTGTATGTTTAACTGCAATTTGTATAAATACTGCATGTTCATTTTCTGCGATTGCGATTGCGATCTCTCAACCGTAGGTACAAAATTAACAAAGACAAAGGAAATAAATGATATCCATTGATGCAAACAACTATTGTTTTTCTACAAATTTACATCAAGATTTACTTTTGTGTAATCGTATTGTTCAATGTCCCCAACGAAGCCTCTTGACACGTAGGTGTCAGCTGACTGAAGCGTGACGTATATTTGCATCCAGAGATTTTCTCAGTTCAGCCAACGAACGTTGTTCCTAACGTTCACGAACTATTTGATTGGTGTCCGTCGTGTCCTTTTGGTTTAACGCGAAGTGCACAAACCAGTGTAGCGAGCGTTTTGTTTTTGCTCGATCTGTCTGAACTCAGCTCTACACGTCTTTCGGCCCTGAACTAGCATGTGTATTCAAACTGACATGCATTGCTGGTTTGTTTTTATTACTTTACAAACTTTAAAGTTAAAATAACAAGTTACAGATCTTCCAGACATTGAAATACCGTCACATTGCTATCATACATGTCGAATGCATGCCGTTAAAATTAATAACGATTATTAAAATAAACATCATAACGCCTACACTGTATTCTGGATTTTCTCGTTACCGGTCGCGAGATCGCTATTACGCTAATTGAATATTTGGTATTATTATTGTGTTTGAGCTGTCGGATAGATTATGTAACCGTTTGTTCACATCAGAAGATAGAAAATGGTTTAGCCAAAATTTTATCAATTTTTTAAATATAATTTTTAATTAGCCAATGGCTAATTTGGCTACCGACAGCGCCAGCCTTGGATGTTTTCAGTGTGGGAGTTGTAGGAAGGGGTGTTAGGATAGAAATAATTGATTGCTGTACTTTTAGAAAGTGCTTCACCTATCGTTTATTCAGTTAAATGGTACAGTATATTCTGTTATGTGGCATCTTCTTTGATCGGCCTTGAAGCTTGATTGCTCTGCACAGGAATCCCGTTACACTTAGGCTCCTTCCTGGCGGATTAGCGGTCACAGGAGACGGCTTGTAAAATTACCAAACACCAATTAACACAATAATGTAATCGAGCGACAGGTCCATGAGGAAGTTTGTTTACTGATCGTAGTGATTAGGTGTGCTGGATATTCAGTTGCAATCAAGGTAATCAACTGGCACGCTCGTATTTGTGGTAATTGTTTTCTAAAGCACTTGAAATCAAAGAGTAGTGGCTTTTGACGTAATGCGCTTACGCATTGTCAAAGCGCTTACTTTATTGACCAAGGGATAGCGGGCTGCTACGCCTAACAGCCCTGGGGAAACCCCTGCATACTGATGCCATATAAATTCACTTGCTAAAGGGAGATAAAAACTACTCTACTTCAACTAGTCTCAGGGCAGACCGATAGGTCCCCTTAACAGTACGATCAGCAAACATTAGGTTAACAGTTTGTTGTCAGTGGTTACTAGGTCACAGGGAGAGAAATCTTTCAGCTTCACACTGTGGGATTATATGCCAAAAATATTTGTAACAATTTGGCTTGCAAAAC
Source organism: Dracogyra subfuscus (assembly GCA_016106625.1). Classification (NCBI taxonomy): domain Eukaryota; kingdom Metazoa; phylum Mollusca; class Gastropoda; order Neomphalida; family Peltospiridae; genus Dracogyra; species Dracogyra subfuscus. The sequence goes on from JAECMU010073341.1 coordinate 19,756, forward strand.
CTTTTATATTACCAAAACATAAAATAAAGAAAATAACTAGTTGTTTAAGGACACCTCAGCACATTTTTGAACTACAGCTAAATTTAGTATCTAACATAATAGTTATTTTGACACTTGGTAAAACAGTATGAGATCCGTTATATGGACTTTCTCATCTAGAACAGTACAGTACAGAACAGTTCCGGACCTACCAGTACATACAATTACACTGATTAATACTTTCATATAACATAACGGAACATTATCCACTACTTAATGTATCATGTTTTTATTGCAACATACAACTGTCTTTTTTTCATTTTATTACAAGAAGTAGTATTTTATATCAAAATAGAACAGAATGTAAAATTAAAAAAAGATTCTGATTGAACTTGGAAACTGGCGAAACATCAAGAAATGTACCAATAAATGTTCACTTAGCCTAATTTTATTAAACTTCTCCACTTTCTTTTGGAATTGGAGAAGACACTTCTACTTCTTCAATTTTAGATTAGGACCTGACCTATGTACAGGTTACCACAAGATATAGACCAGGGCCAGTGCTTATAAAACTTAAAGAGAGTCCAGACTGCATCTGTAATGACATCACATGCATTCAGTTTGACATTAGAGTAGCAGACTCTACTACAGTCTCAAGTCTAAAGTAAATGTTTTATAAGCACCAGCCCTGGTTAACCTATAACATTAAGACACATTTGTATTTCAATAAAAAATCCCTTCAATGACGCACTGATACTTTGTTATTCATTCATAGTACTGTTCCCACTGTGGATAATGCAGGGTACGAAATTAAGGGTCGCCCGTGGCGAGTCAAAATGGCATCGGGCAACCTTATCATGTGTCGCCCGCCTGGCGACCCAACATTTCCGCATATTATGTTAGGTATAACATGCAAATTACTAGTTGATCAGGAAGTTT
>JAECMU010073371.1:0-14033 GCA_016106625.1 Dracogyra subfuscus
AAAAATCTGGTTGTTATATCCTATTATACGTTTTTTTCAAAAAACATTATTTAACATAATTATCAAAAATCAGTTTACCAAGCGACCACTAATAACAGTCGACCTCATGTATCACTGTACATAGATTTGTTAATTCTGCATAGGCGTACAGGCTCCCATTTTTGTACGGGGGAAGGCTGGATTTTGCTCGAATTAGACGAAAAGGCCCGAATCTTAATACCAACATTTCCCAGAAATGTGAAATGCACGGGTATTTTTTAAAAAGTGTTTAAACCTAATTTTGGGATGATGAATACAAAACCCCAACCATGTTGGACATCTAAGAAATTACGTTTTATGGTTCAAAATGGAAAAAAAAAGAAAGAAAAAACCCCAACAAAATCAAATGGCAGAAAATTGTTTGATTAAAAATTATGTAACTGGTATCCCAATGATCTCATTGATCTTAAAAGGATTTATTTTGGCATTAACATATATGTGGATTCATTTAATTTATAAATGTTGAAAATCTAAAAATGTAGTTTTATGGTCAAAATGTTGAAAACCAAGATGGCGGAAAACAAAATGGCGGCTATTTATCATACAATTTATAAAATCGACATCCAAGAAGGGCACTAGTTGCTGCCATAAATGCAATAATGTATCGCAGCGTACCACACACATGAGTCCAACATATATGTGATATGATTCAACATAGCCACAATATCATAAATAACTGCAATGGCAGAAAGATATCATCAAAAACGAGGTCTGTTTAAAAATACATTACTGTATATATGATTTATTACATCAAATATGATGCTAGGAGTCTTCTACTACTTTAACACAATCTGGAAGCCAATCAGAGGCATTCTTGGGTTATTCATGATCATCTGTAAGAGTCCATCCACTGCTGAAGGTGATGGAAGGTCTAGAGTGGTACATCATACATGTAAACGTGCTTTGTATGGTAATGACATAAAACAAACAGGCTCATCTGCGAACACCACGATGACCTTTCAGTTTCCAGGTAGAACATTTAGTACTTTGTCTAGGCTCTCTACTGTTTGGTCATACATTTTACAAATTAATTGTCAAAAGCATTCATATTTTTAAAGAGTGGTTTAATTTGCTTTGAAATGCTATAACTTATGAAATAATAGCATTGCATCTTAGAGCATGATAACCAACCAAACTCAACAATCGGCAGCTGGTACAAGTAATGATGTTTCCAATATTATATTTATAGGATTGGTTTTCTAAAGTTTGTCCAACTGTTTCATGGATATCTGTGAAAATGCAAAAACCAACAGGATATCAGTGTCTTACTAATATGTACAGTACAATTTAGTCAGATAGTTTTGAACACTGAAATGTGCATGAACTACTATTCTGGTATCTGATTCCTCGTTGTTGGCCTTTATTGTTCAACATTTATCTCAGTGTCACTGCTCTACACTGCACCTTCCTCAGTGAAACCACACACACACACACACACACACACACACACACACACACACACACACACACACACACACACACACACACACACACACATTTTACATTCAGTGCAGTCTTAACAATGGTTTCTAAGAGGAAATTCGTTAATTTAATAATGCTTTCTGTTCAGTATAAGATTTGGCATTCTTCTCACGGGTTTGTATATCTCTAATCTGTGCATTTAGTTTGTTAATAGAGACTTGTAGCAATCAAATAAAATACGTCAGTATATTTCTCAAACATTTTGTTCCCTTCGTGTTTTGGACTTTAAACCAATACCTGTCCGTCAACAATCAAGACTGACTTCCCGAGTAATCCCTCAGGTACATTTGGATTTTGAGTTTGTTCAAACAATAGGTATTGGTTTTGGTATTGGTAGCAAGTCATTCTTTATTATCAACAAATTAATCACTTACTGACCTGTTTTATGTGCTGTAAATAGTCTGTGTTAAAATTCTTATTCTTATGTACCTGAACTGAATTGTGTAATTTTGGCCTTTTGACCATAAAATTACTACATAAACATTTGCTCAGGATTTCATGTAACAACTGATGAACATCTGCATGATAGACAGTGCACCATCGACTAGTTCATTTGATCATACAGATGCATCTATAAAACCATGACAACATGTACCAATATGAGAAGAGATACTTATCCCAGTGATCATCAGTCACTGCACTAGTAAACACCGAAACCATTCATCAAAATGTGAAATCTGCATTCTGGTTAATATTAAAGTAACTTGTGAAATTATCATCTTGGACAAGAGCAATAACAACATGCATTGTTGTCATATAAATATTTATTTTAATCAGTATTTCTTTTCTATGAAAATCAGTAAGTGCACTCGACGTCTGAAAAGGTCATTACTGGTTGCTGTAGCTGTCATGACACGGTTTGTGGAGGTGATTTAACTCAATATGACGGCCATCTGCCTATGACGTCACACGTGGGTTATTAGCTGTGGTGACCGTTTGTTGTACTCGTGTCCGCATATCATAAATTGCTCGTCGACTGCAACTCAACGTTCGTGCAACGTCAGCTACTGACGTTCCCGTGTGCAACATGCAGATTGGACGTTCACACTGCACTTTTGTGAGGTGTGGCATCGAAACAGATTCGTAACAAATATCGATTTAATGTGTTTTTCCGTTAGGTCAGACTACTGTGAGCAAGTGACGATGAAAAATTGTGCTATTGAAGTCACGTGGCCAGTGGCACGTGCAAAACCACCTTTGCCCCAGTAGTGCTGTGCACTTACTATGGATCGAGTCACGTGGGTTGTGATGGACTTCAAATGGAGTGTAGACATTTCTCTTACAATATCTATTCTTGAAAAATACCTGCTTTCAAAACACATTGACTTTATTAAAATTTTAGAGTTTTTTAATTTGATATCAGTCCATCCATATTTCAAATATACCGGAATGTTTGATGTTTGAAAACTTTAGTTCATAGGGATGTGTGAACCTCCTATCATAGGTATAAGTTTAATATAAAATTTTCATAGTTTATGTCAAATCTTAAATTTGAGGTAAAGTGCATTAATATAAAACAGTACGGTAATGACCGTATGGGCATACTTCCAACTGTTCGAATACATTCATACCGTAAATCCCTGAACGATACTATTTAAGATACTGGTTTTAGGGGTTGGAGGCTGAACAGTAGCCGTATATCTTTAGGAATAATAATAACATACCATTTTAATGCCTTTAGGCCAGATAGGGTTAGAATATTAACCTTTGTGTTGTCATTTGGACTAAAGCCATTACTTATTAAGGGGCATGCAATCATTGCCCTTATCTTTAAAAACTTTTTAAGCTAACACAGATTTCCTTTTCATGGATTTGAGACTAAACTGACAACCTGCCTCGATGCATCCACTGTGACACCTCGTGCACCATTTACACGTTCTTAGCATGAGTGTAATCAATGCATGCCAATTTTAGCAATAAAAGGGATGAGCATTTTCCTTTCATCGTCACTTTGAATTTGAAGATGGTTCGACGACAACTCAGTTTGCAAGACAGGGTAAGGGCCATTGGCTAGCTACACGATGGACATGCTCAGAGATCTGTGGCTCACTGTCTAAATGTAAGCCAAAGCGTTATCGGTAGACTCTGGCAGAGGTTAAGGACGACTAATTCTATTTAGAATCGCTCCCGTTCTCAACAACAGCACAAGAAGACAGTTTCCTGATGATAACGGCGTTGCGACAGCGTTTTGTGACCGCATGGCGTCTTCGTGATCAACTCAGAGCTGCTACAGACAACAATGTGTCTGAGCAGATCACGAGGAATCGTCTGCGAGATCAAAAAGGTTTGCGATGTCGGCGTCTTGTAGTCCGACCACAGCTACTTGCCCGTCACAGAAGGGCTCGCCTTGATTGGTGCAGACCTCATATCCGTTGGAATCGTGTTTACCGTCGTCAAGGAGAACGATTTGCTGATGTTAAAGTTGTTCAACATCTACCATTTGGAGGAGGAAGTGTAATGGTGTGGGCGGACATATCCATGAATCACAGAACCCCTCTGTACATCATTAATGGAAATTTGACTGGTCAGCGTTATCTCAACAAGATTGTTCAACCTTTTGTAATTCCACTTCTGCAGCGGATTGAACCAGGAGATTGGTTCCAGGACGACAACGCAAGACCTCATCGTGCCAGGGTGGCGACCGACTTCCTACAGCAGCAGAACTGAATATAGGTTTCTGAATACAAATAAATACGTTGTCATGTGAAATATTGCAGGGGGGGGGGGGGGAGGAGGCGTAATATGAGCGTCTACAAAATTATTATTGTGTCAAAAATGCGTTGTATCCAAGTATAAACGTTTTTGTTTCCGTTATTTTGCCTACATAAGCATTATTTTTCAACACGTTTTCGGATTTAGCATATTTAAATTTGTTTAAAAAAGTGTGCTGAATACAGTTCTTAAAAAAATGAGTGCATAAAAACATGTTCTGTGACACTATTATATTTAAATATAATGTATTTTTAGCACAATCCTAATTTCGATTATTAGTATTACTAATCATGTTGACCCAGATGGCCAACATATTTTGGGGGGATTCAGCACCCTAAAGAAATGCTCGTACATCGATAAAAAAGCGCTTTTCTTGGAAATAGGACCTGACTATTAGGCCTATACATATTAGCATTATCACCAAACAGCTACCGTATATATTTAATTTGAACTTATTTTCGTGCTTATATCCAATTAAGGTTCAAGCACCTCGGCTCTCTGGGCTATCTGGAACAGTGGTTAGTGAGAGAGAAGAGGGTGTGGTGGCTCTTAAGAACTCGCTCTAGGTTGCAGCCGATACCGAGCTGCGAACCAAATACCTACCTGCCTGTAATCTGACGGCTTATCCACTGTGCCACCGAGATTATATAGGGTTGCAAATGAATTACTATATATTTTTGTAAAAAGGTATTAGGCAAACTTTTAGAGTCTAGACTCCAGACTTTAATAGAGTCTCAGACAGAAATGTCTTGACGACGCTATACAAACTGTATACGTGTGACGTCATTAAAGATTGAGTTAGCTTATTTTGCTCAAATATCTATATGATTGTTGCCCGGTTTTTAGGGTTTGCTCCACAACTCTGCCCCCTGTCTCGTACGTTAATACGTGCATGAGAACAAACTGACTGCTTTAGTTGTAAGTCGTCGATATATAGGTCGTGAAAATCTGCCCACTCTTTGGTTAAAGATTTAAGGAAAGAGGATCGTTTTGCGATAACCAGTTCGCTTGACTATCGAAATTCACGCTAGACCGAGAATAATCTGTACTCCACTGGCTATAATTAAGTCGTTAATTTCGTATTTGGAATTGATGGTGGCATTTTAATACATGTTTACGAGAATGAAATGGCATCTTGTTTTGTTGTACAGCATTCATGAATATTATAGCTGACATGGGTAAACCATAGGAGGCTGCCAATAAAACAAAATAAACCGGACTCGGTAGTGTAAGGTCATCGGCTTTAAGGCCGATGGGTAGTGAGTTCGCCTCCCGGTATCGATTCCCACCCAAAGCAGCTCAATTGTAAGCCAATACTAACTAGTAATTTACTGTTCCGTTTTTCCGTGGTGTCTGCCCAGGACAGCGTGCTTGAACTTTAAATGTATATTAGCATGATTTTTTTTTTTAATTTAATGAATGAACATGGAATACAAGAAAGGAATATTTGCTTTTCACTGGACTTGTTTAATCAGAGACTACTAAACATGATAATAGCTGTGACGTCTCTTACAGAAGAGTAGATCATACACAAGGGAAAATTCAAAGTAGACATGTTCTTAAAGGGACATACCCTAGTTTCAGTTCATGAAAATTAACATTAAGTGTAGTTTAATTTACAAACCTGTAACACATTTAGATAAGTTACAATTGAGTGAAACATGAGTCTTTGATTTTGAAATGGTGAAATACCCTCTAAAATAGAATAAAACTCGACTACATAACTGTTACTTCTCAGAGGCACGTGCCTTTTTTAAAATATGAGAAATGCATTTTGTGATATTAAAAAACATCAGGATGACCAAAAACACTTCGAATGTACGGAAATAGATACTTTAAACAATAAAATTTAAATAAAGTATGATTTCAGTTATCAAAAAAACCGCCTCTAATAGTCAAAATTATGTCTTAGTGTTTAAAAACTAGGATATGTCCCTTTAAAAATGTATTAATTATGCCTAACTTTGCATAGATCTATGACACAACACCATACAACACTGATGTTTAATAATTAAAAAAATACACTGTACTGCTTCGATATTGCATCAGTCGTTCAAATGTTTACCCCACCCCATGCAGATTACTGACCACTAAAAACAGGCTACTGTGAGTAGCTTTCTTATTTATAAATAAAACTACATCAAGAATACACTAATAATAGTCTGGTTTTCGTATTTCACAGACTGTCTGATATTTGTTACGCCTGTGTATAGTTATTGCTCTGGGCGATAACGTTTACAGAAATAATGAATTCAACAGACGTACCCTGTTGCCTAAGGTAGAAAAAGAAACATGATCCGGAAACGTCAAGTCAACATACCTGCTGCAGGGACTCGCTAAAAGGTTTCAAGGAGATGGACTACGTTGTTAAATAGCCCTACACAGGGCGTATCTAGTATTAAATAGCAAGAGAGATATTTTAAAAACGAGAGACCATAATAAAATGTATCCTAGAGTTTTATCCCCTCCCTCCCCAAGGATAGAGGCCCACCTATCTTTTGTTTTATTGACAAAACAAAATTATGCACTTTTTTTAATTAAAAAACCCTACAAAACAACACAAAATATTTTTTGTTCTTTCAACGTGTATGATGCTCGATGTGTGGTAATAATTTACAATTTCTTGAAAATATAAAATAAAATACATTTTTTATCTCTTATTCATTTTGAAATACCCTCCCTCCCCAATTGGGTTAAAATCTAGCATTTATTATATTATGGCAAGACAAAACGAGCAATTTTAAATTTGTTTGTTTGTTTGTTTGTTTAATGACGCACTCAACACATTATAATTACGGTTATATCGGCGTCGGACATATGGTCATGTCGAGAAAAACCCCAGTGGTTAGCTGACGGGGATCAATCCTAGACCGACCGCGCATCAGGCGGGACATTCCCGAGTTTCTTGCGTTGTAAGATATTTCCGACTAATAAAATATTTCTACGATTAAACTTACATATTAAATATATTTTCTTGTTTAGAATACCAATGTCTGTATATTCAATGTGTTTCTGGTCGTCTTGATATTTATAACAAGCCTAAACTGGATTTTGTCTTCTTTAGGAAATAAAATTAAATTTAGCCTAGTACAAATATTAGAACGATCAGAAGCATGTTTAATATACAGCCACTAATATTTTATGCAGACAAATATATTTGGTGTGTAATTACAATCGTCAAAAACTCTCTGTTAATCAATAAAATTTAAAACACTGCAGCAAACTCAGGAATGGCCCTTTAAACTAAAGATGTCACATTTGTTTAAGCCCTCCCACTCACCCCTGCAAGATATGACCTGGTACATAGATCGAGGTCTGAAACGTGGGAGGTGTATTTTTACCAGAGGAGGAAAGTACCAACCCTAAAACAGCTACACAGGCAGTAAAAACAACAACAACAACAACAATAACAACAACAAAACAACGAAGGAAGAATATACAATGTAAATACATGTAGTCTTCAAAAGGGTACTTTTTATTAAAAGAATAGGACACTTTTGTCTATTTTTCAAGCCTTGTAGGACATTGGCATAGCCAAGGAATGGGGTAGAAGCCATAGTAAATATTTTACAAGGAAGATTATCTTCTTTCTTAGGTTCGATACCCACTGGTGGCTACATTATTATATATGTCTTCCACGCCTGGTTTATCAAAGACAGTGGTATCTGCTGTCCTGCTATACTAGTATAGTATAATATTATATAAAATAATATAACTTTCTTACGGGGCAACTGTACAAAACACCTGATCCAGTGCAGGGTGGGTGCAATATTGGGTTGATAGGAGCGATCAGTTAAAAGTGATGTTGAGGGTGGGGTGGGGGTGATATTGTATGTGTATTTCTCCACAGAAGAACCAAGGCTTTGTGGTGTGTCAGTTGTGAGCTACTAGTTAGGCCGGTACCAGCAAATATATTACTGCATTGCAGCCCCACCGATTAGCAGCAAATGATTGTTTGTATACACTAGGCAGGACAGCAGACACCACGATCTTTGATACACCAGGCGCGGAAGTATAGTGTACTACAATTAAAACCATCTAGCGTAATGCTGTTTGGACCTACTTTTCAGTCTAAGATTAACATTTATTGATCATTGATTTTTTCCAGATCACTGGTGCAGCAGATCAATATAAACGGAATTAGAATTCATTGATCTATGTAAAAAGCGTATCAGAACGACTCGAACAAGTTTAGGTAAAAAAAAAAATATATTGGTACATATACGTATGGCATATAATATGACGTCAGTTGGATTTAATGGCCGTAACTACTGTGGGAGACGCAGGGAATAGTAACCCCCTCCTGAAAGAAAGAGAAAGAAAACCTCCCAAAACCTCCTTATCATCACCATCACCACCACCATCCTCACCATCATCAAACAACACGTTTTGAAAGTAAGTCGTACAATTAAAAACAAAATTACCGATTGTCACCAATACAAACTACGAAAAAAAGATGTGACCCAGTAGAACATTCACTTGGTGTACCATGGGTACTATGGTCGATTCATCTCGGTGGACACACGATTTTTCGCCGTTTCATCAAATGCCTCACAACTTGTGTACCAAAAGCCGTAGTACTAGCAATTACTTTTCTGCGAGAAAGCGCATATAAAATACCTCCTACTTCTATTTAGTAGTCTGTACCGTAGGTCGCTGGCTCATCGTTTACCACTGGTTGTGTGATGCGTCCATATCCACCGCCATGTTGATATTTATTTGTTACCTCTATCTACCATGTGGGCATGCATGAGATCAGGGAATATAAGGGCATGCCGCGTGATAAGAATTTAATATTAGCGTTCGGAATTCCCGTGTTGTTTGTGTAAATAATTAATTGACACAATCATTTCCTCAGTTCAGGTGCTGGATCTGCAGTGATGTGAAGGCCGGTCTTTCAGATAAAATTAATTAAATATATTCCATAGGCCACTTGAGCTTCAAGTGAATTCAGATTTTAACACAGGGTCGTGCAGAGGGGGAAAGTAAATCTTGTTTTGTTTAACGACGCCACTAGAGCACCTTGATTATTTACCTCATCATCAGCTATTGGACGTCAAACATATAGTCATTTTAACACTTCTTTTTTTTAGAGGAAACCCGCTGTCGCCACATAAGCTACTCTTTTACGATAGGCAACAGGGGATTTTTTATTTGCGCTTCCCACAGGCAGGATAGCACAAACCATGGCCTTTGTTGAACCAGTTATGGATCACTGGTCGGTGCAAGTGGTTTACCCATTGAGCCTTGCGGAGCACTCACTCAGCCTCAGGGTTTGGCGTCGGTGTCTGGATTAAAAGTCCCATGCCTCGACTGGGATCTGAATCCAATATCTACCAGCCTAGAGACCGATGGCTTAACCACTGCGCCACCGAGTCCGTGGAGCGGGGGATGCTCTCTCTCTCTCTCTCTCTCTCTCTCTCTCTCTCTCTCTCTCTCTGTGTGTTTGTGTATGTGTGTGCGCGCGCGCGTCTATGTTTGGGGGAGGGGATATCCTGTTAGTATGTACAAAAGATTGGAAATGCCGTATTTTATACACACCTTTAGAAGAACAGTATACAAAATCCATACTAATTTAGCGAACCGTACGAAATAGACAGTTGTTGTGCTAATAGCCCGCACTACAAACGACATTACTAGTTAATGCTATATAATTAATGTAATGTAAGGATAAGAGATAAATACCTAAAAACAAAATCGATTCACACGGAAACCTGTTTGGACATTTTCACGACGTTCCGTGTTATACACTTGTATACGACTACATGCACATATATATTGCAAATAACAGTAGAAATTTATATAATATCAACAACAAAGTGAAACATTAATATATTGTATGTAAATAAACAAATATTTAGACATAAAAACTTGTTAGTCTTTGTGCATGTTTTAGCTGGGGGGAAAAAGCAACAGACGCGCGTGCAGCAATTTATATAGGAGATGGGGCCAGAATGCGATGAGCGAATTTTCTAGTGAGTTTGAGTCATACTTACACATAAAAGAATTATTTTAAACAGCTTCTCATAGTTTCTTTAAGGAATCATTGTATTATGCCAACTCGATGAGATTTATATAATAAGTAGGCCTAGGCATAATTATTTGTTGTCAATTTTTAACTAATGTTCCTAGTCAAATAATATGCTAATCAGGAGCTTTAGTGGGTGACCAATACAAATTATACATAACTGAAAAAGATAGCAAGTGTTGATTCGTATTTAATATTCTGCAATCGTGTTTTAAACGGTGAAATATTTGTAAGACGCTGGCTACATTCTGTCACATTAGAAAAGCGTTTTTGAGCTCTAATTAATAAATAAATATACAAGTTTTGTATTGTTATCGCAAAACTAAACGTTATTTGTATTTACTGCACTTCAACAAATGATTTAACGAATGTGTTTATTGAAATTCAACTCTGAAATACTCGAGTCGAGTCGAGCTTATGTCACATGACTTATATTTCCGTCTCAAAAAGCTATATTTTTGGTCAGTGACCAAAAATATAGAAATTTATCTAGTCATCATATCTTGCCACTATTTATAGCGATTGCAGGATAAAAGGAAAATATACGTCATAATGGGCACAATGGTTTAGAAAGTATCACTTTAATATGCAACAAGCTATTTAAACAATAAAGAAAGCTTACAACATGGGTGGACGTTGAATACAACCAAGCTTACAACGAGATATTTCGAAATGCATCTAATACACGCATGTACGCAGCTGCATACTACCTGAGATTACCAATATTTAAAATATATTTTTGTATTATTAAACTATATGATGTAAACGAATAGCCAATAGTGTTTTATACCATCGGCGAAAAGGTCTGGGTACCACCCGAAAATCCCAACCTAGGCCAAAATCACTAAAATAGGACTTTTTTTTTATTTTTTGATGTTCGTTTGTTTGGGTTTTAGTTTTTGTTTGTTTGTTGTTTTTTTTTTATGAGAAGGTTTTCCACTCTACAAATGATCAATTCTCCAGTCATGGAAGAAGGGTAACCCGAAAACACCTATGCAAGTCTGCCTAAATAGGTCTACTCCTGTATGTAGAATGTTACAAGTAAATTTCTCAACCATCGCATCACACTCTACAGATGTCTAATAGTCCATATTATTACCTTTATTTGTTTAGATGTATTTTCCTGTTTTCTTGCTCTAGTAAGACAGAATACGTGTTAACGTGAAGCCTTGTTCATGGCATGCTTCCTATTCAAGTTCGACGAAGTAGGCCTACCTTAAACCACGCCCCTGGCAACGCGCTTACAGACAGGAACATTGGTCCGTTATCGAAAGATCTATTATGTATACGTAAAGGTACTTATTGATCGTTTAAGTGTAAACCGTTTAGTGTGTAATTCAGGGGACCCGTATGTATGTCTGTTTGAAAAGCGGATAGCGGTATGGTTAGTCAAGCTCACATATCAAGGTCGAAATCAATGAATTTGTAGTGAATCATTCACAGAGGTGCAATAGATAAATAAATTAGCATAACCTGTATTAAGAAACCAGGGCCGTACCAACGTAAAATAACTAAGGTGGCTGGGGGTGGGGGAGTTAGTAAAACAACAATAAGGATACAGTATTAAATAGAGAAAGCTATAGTTTGTTTTATTTAACGACACCACTAGATCACATTAATTAATCATCGGCTGTTGGATGTCAAACATTTGGTAGTTCTGACTCTTTGCTATCAGAGAAAAACCGCTACCTGTTTCCATTAGCAGCACGAGATCTTTCATTAGGGCCTCCACGAATCCAAAATATCGGACTCGAGTACTCGAGGGTCAAACTCGACCCGGACCCGAGTACCCAACACTTACACTAGATGATGATAAGATTGAGGAATACAGTAAAATAGCATTATACATCTTAATTCCAGCGCTGAACATGGATGCCAAATCATGCCAGTGTGTTGTATTTAGAAACCGGTTGATATGTTCAGTGTTGGGACGGATGGACGGACGGACAGTCTAAAAATAGAAACTAGCGCATGATCATATAATTATTGTGCAACTTATATCGTTGATTATCTACTGCTGAAATCAGTGTCCTACATTGTCCATTGCATTATAGTTGACCATTGTATTCCACCTTGTACGGGTACTCGAGTCCTGTGAACGGACTCGCATCTTGCTAGACTCGACCCGTGCCAGAGTACTCGTGTACTCGTGGAGACCCTATCTTTCATATGAACTTTTCCACAGACAGGAAATCACATACCGTGACTGTTGTAGTGAACTGGTTTGAACGTGACCCCCCCCCCCCTCCCTCCAATCAGTTGAATGGATTCACTGAGATGGCTCGACCCTGTAACCTTGCGACGCAAGCACCTCAGGCGAACGCTTAACCGACTGAGTTAAATCCCACCCCCGTACTATATACAGACTTCTCCAGATGAAAAGGGTAACTCTTTTCTATAGTTTTTGACGTGGGGGAACCGCCTCGTGTCACCAACTAGACATGTAAATTATGAATGACGTGCATTGTACATATATATCTGTTCAGGTAACTCGGACGATGTGCTAATGAATGACGTGCTTGAACATTTGGTGGATGTAAGCAATTTAAAAAAAAAAATTAATATCAAAGGCTTGATTCACCGACACAATTAAACTCGTAGACCTGCTATTTACAATGATGTGTTGGTACTGGTATTAGTGTGGTATACTTATATATGTACCCCAAAGAATATAGTACAAACGTCACGGGTAAAGCCCGTCAGAGGACATTTTGTATTCAAAGTGAACACCAAAGATGGCATGTAGCTCGGTTAGAAGTTACAGTGGACCGTGATCAGTTTTCCATTTACGTCGAGTAGGAATGCTTCAGGTTTTGGAGTCTAAATATCGTAACTTCTGAGATAGGGGTCTACCTTTAATGGCTGATTTCAAACAACGCCATGTCATTGGCACAGAAAATGTTTTACCCCCATGGTATGCGTTACCATTTTTAAAATAGTTTAACATTGTGTATATCTTTCTGTCTTTTATTTGGCGACAATAATGTACAGAATGTTCATCATTTACATGGAAGCAACAACTTTGACAATTGGCTGTACTCACCAGTACAGTCGACTGGACAGAATATATCCAGGTTTAAAAAAAACCTAGCACCATAAGTTCATAACTGTATTGCCATTGTGATGGGTGAGCGCGCCTCATCACAGCTGTTAACATATACATACTGAGTTCTGTCTTGTGCAGAAATACCATGCACTTTGTGATTAAGATTTGCCAGAACAGTCCATAATATTCTCTAGACGAAGTAATGATCGAATGTGTTGCGTCCTGTATAATGGATGACCTCCAATTTAAACAAATCCGCTGGACAGTGTCAATGATTCATGAGAGCATTTCGTCTCGACCTTATCAAACCTTCATTTGGACTTTGTTTTGTGCAGAAATACCAACTTAAATGTTTTTGACCCTCAGATACATGTTTACACTCAGATCCAGAGGTGACTGTTTAAAGGTTAACGTTTTAGTTTAACGACACCATTAGAATACCTAATATATTAATAATCAAATTTGGTATTTGTTTTACACAAATACATTGAGGAAACCCGCTACATTTGTCCTAGCCTGAGTTGGCCTACTCTGAGGGTAAGAGAGCTAGACGAACATTTTTCAACAAAGGACCTTTCTTAATTACAGGACAACCTATACCAAGGTATTTGATATACCAGTCGTGGAACACTGTGACGGTTCGATCTCACTACGCAAACACTGCAGGCGAGCGCTCTACCGGCTGTTGTAGATCTCGCTCTTAGGTGAATTGTGCAATATTAATAA
>JAECMU010073377.1:1039-14366 GCA_016106625.1 Dracogyra subfuscus
ATATATATATATATATATATATATCCACACAAGTGTACATGTGTATATTTAAGTCTGTTAAATATAAACGACATACTTGCATGCATGCAACATTAAATCCACGGACTTGAAAAGTAAACATAAATCAGATGCATATAATTGGTCAATTAAAACGTATTTTATAATTAATCTTCTAGATATACAATATAGAGCATAACGGTAAGTAACCGCGTAAAAGAACGCGCACAATAACGTGGTTACGCGGACATCACTGATGTAATATTTAAAATGCGGTTTCGTCTTTGGTAGGTATAATTTAATAATTCACTATAGTTATGTCTTTTAAAGTTGGCCTTATGTACAGCTGATGATGATGCTGAACAAAAACAGTTGCACGTTTTCTATTATATGCTATAGGAGGACGGGGGTAGGTAAATATTTAGAAATATTATTTATATTGTAAATTATCATCACAACACCAAACGTGGTTCTGTATCATTTTCTTGGAAATTGTATTTTAAAAGGTTAAGTCAGTCAAGGTAACCAGAAACAGACGAATGTTATTCCGTATTAACCTTTTTACAACTGTACACAGGGATTTTTTTTTTTTTTTAAATTTTGCGTTGGATATTTTACTCGCCCTCTACCCTCGTCCCATTTCAAGAGCATATATTCGCAATAGTAGCACCATCCCCGTTGTGATGTCAATACTGCATGATGTTGGTGAACAGTTTCCAAATCGTTTAATGTGTAACTAATGTGTGCAGCAGAATTCAAAGAATGATGGACTGGCAGTATTCATACAATGTGTCCAGAAAAAAAGGTAACTGTATAGCCTATAGGTCAAATTCATCAAAACAATTCCGACTGGCATCGATCTACAGTCCTTTTCGCCCTTGTCTGGGTGGATCTAACTCAAAAAAGGAAATGTTTTATTTAACGACGCACTCAACAAATTTTATTTACGGTTATATGGCGTCGGACATATGGTTAAGGTCCACACAAATATTGTGAGGAAACCTGCTGCTGCCACTTCATGGGCTACTCTTTTCGATTAGCACCAATGGATATTTTATATCCACCATCTCAAACAGGATAACACATACCACAAACTTTGATATACCAGTCATGGTGGATCGGACTCTGTGCATATCATTTCTCGTCAAAACCCTTTATAATTTTGAATACACATGAACCTTTGTCATTTTTAAAACAGCACTCATGGATATCAATTCTACATGAACTACTACGGGACTAGCAGATCCATGCTAGACGTGGTTTGATTGGTTACATTAAATGGTATGGTGTCACAGATTAACAATGTTTTTGTCAGAGCTACTAATTGAAACAAGGCCAAGAAAACGGCAAGATCCGATTTCACTTTACTCCCACGCACAACAGAAGGAATAAATAAAATGTTCTACCACAAAAATAATTGTGATTCTAAGATAAATTATGGTAATATTCTGTAGAAAAATACCCTTCTTTTCTTTTCGAAAAAAAAAAGACCACCCCTCATAATAATGCAAATGTAACGATATAACACAATATTTGATAACAAAATATCAAGTAATAACCAATAATGTACAATACATTTATAGATTTTGCTCAATTCTTTTATAGGCACATTTCAGTACAAAAAGCAAGCTAATTCTTCAACTGGAAATTGGCTAACGTTGACCATAAAATAGATAAAACCATAGGAAGCACATGCATCAATATTGGTCGGGTATACCCATTTGAAGAAAATTCTGTTTCATGTTTACAATGATGGAGATTCTGCCAAATAAGGTCTGTTGAGTAAAACTTTATATAAAAAGGGGGGGGGGGGGAAGAAGGAACCAATTGTATTTCAAGATCACGTTTCTTTCAAGTTTATCTCAATGTCTTCAGAACACCAGCACTATGCATGACCTTCTATGACCAGGACAAACGTGTCAGATCTATGCCGAGGTCCGTCACATATAGTTGGCACAGGAACAGGTTCCATCTAGCAGTAACCATCCATTGAATAACGGGATTCATCAGTCCACAAGTCATATATAATTACGTCAACTATTACACCCCGCATCAGTCCCAATAGTGACACAAGACATTGGCAGCTAATGTTAGTGGTATAAAACACATTAGTAATCAATTCAAACAAATCATGATTTCCACTCAAGTCACTGAAATGTCAAAGTCCATTATGTTAGAGAACAGTGTACACCATTGTGGACAGCTGACTTAATGGATGGTTCAGCATTACGGTCTGGTGTTACGTTTTCACAGCAGAACGAAAGTTCACAATTTACATGGTCACGTTACAGTTCAGATTACAGCAGCAGACCTTTGGTGTACCGATATTCGGGTTCCTATCAATGTTAACTTGATGCCAAATCCCCAGCTGACAATTTTTAATTGGCGACATCTTCTAAGAGGATATAGTAAGGTACATCAGGTTGTCATCGACGCCATATTTTCATGTAGACCATGCATTTCAGTGTTGGACACAGATGGTGATCATACTGACTGCCATTAACAGTTGTTTTTAATTGCATGCAATATTTATATCGGTCCATGAAGTTAACACAAATTTTAACGCTCACTAAATAATGTCTCATACCAGTTTGTTTTTTAACTGTTCCAATAACGACCAAGCAAAAAAAAAAAAAAAAAAAAGCCACACATCTATGCACGTATGTGAAGATCAATTTTTACACTGTGAAATTGCATTACATAAACACACTCAACACATTAATACCATGTAGCTTTTCGAGAACTCAATACTTTCCAACACAGTAACGTTTGTGTTATCACAGAGATGATCCATAAAATGAAAAATCCCAAGCATTTCCTGAACAAAGAATCACGCTTTTTCTCAATGCAGTTGATACCTTTTAGCTATGAAAGTTGTAGTTCCTACTACACGTTTTCAAAATCTTTAGATCAGATTTCGACAGTTGTCAACTGGTACTACTTTCCTGTGGCCAAATATGTATACTTGATTAAAATGTAAACACAATGGAACTGCACTGTAATAAAAGCCAGAGGTGGAAAATAGAATTCTGAATGTATGCATATACATTATACAGTTGTGCTTTTTTTTTAACTGTTCCAATAATGAATAAGCAACAACAACAAAACCCACCCGCACGTATGTTAAGAACAATTTTTACACTGTGAAATGGCATTACATAAACACACTCAACGCAATAATAGTGTGTAGCTTTTCGAGAACTTTCCCACATCACCGAGATCGTCAATAAAATGGAATATCCAAAACATTTCCTGAACAAAGAATCACATTTTTCCTCAATGCAGATATTATTTTTAGCTATGAAAGTTGTAATTCCCACTACACGTTTTCAAAATCTGTAGATTAACTCCATCAGATGTCGACAGTTGTCAACTGGTACTACTTTCCTGTGGCCAAATATGTATACTTGATTAAAATTTACACACAATGGAACTGCACTGTAATAGAAGCTAGAGGTAGAAAACTGAATTCTGAATGTATACATATACATTATACTTATATGTAGCAAGTAATCAGCTTCTTTCATTTCCTTAAATATTAGTCTACAAGTATATATCCAGTTCAAGTCTCCATAATAAAGATTAGTCTGAATATGGCTTTTCTCTTCTTGCATGTTGACATCCATTTCCCCTCATTGAATGTATACACTTAAGTCCAAAAATCAATGTTACACAATCAACGTTCAATGCACTTCATCGGTAAACCCTTTCAACCAAATATTGCTAAAATCCTTGATCGCAGGAAATATTACACACAAAACAGAACACAATTGTGTATAACTTGGTAAATGTTAATTATAAGATTGGCTTTCCACATTGGTCCACATCGAAGTTTTATCATCATCTTCCAACATCCACACACATAAGAACCAAAACCACATGAAAACAACATATGTCCTTATTAAAGATAATTTTGGAATCACTGTTGAATATGCCATGGTAAAGTGCCAGGTCCTTTGGGATTTGGCTGATTTCTTTGTGGTCGACTAATCATAGAGTAAAGCCCTTCTGCTCCGTGTTCTTGAATGCGTTGTCCTAGATGTGAAAATTCTGTACGGCTGAAATTAACTGGTGGTGGTGGCATTCTCTGCATTACAGGTCTTTGGGAAAATGGTCCAACTGGAAATGTTGGTGTCTGTACAGAAGTTGACATTCTAGGAGCATTCATCCGTGGAATTCTTGGATTTGAAAGATTCGATGTATTTCCTTGGGAGACAAAATTGCGTTCTGGTGTGGGCTGTTGAAATGGCTGATGTAATTTATTTGACTGTGTTTGGCTTACAGCAGGAGAAGGATCACCATAAGACATGGGTGGCCTCTGATTATTTGGATAAGAGAACACAGGTGGCGGCCTTCGTTCAAAATGTCCAGGATTTATACCTGATGAAGGATTATCATGATTAGGTAATCTGTTCACGGTCTTAGGATATTCCACAGAGTTGCTCCCAGAAAGTTGATTTTTATATGCAGCTACTGGATCTTGGCCTGTTGTTCTAGTCAGTACTGGTCTATTAAGTGCACCTAGACTTTCATACTGAAAAGATCGTTCAGAACCCAAGACATTCGGTGACGCTTTAACACCAGCATTAGCTGTATTCTCTTTTATACCTGAAGAAAAATTCCTTATACCATGCCCATATTCAATAGATTTACTGGCATATCCTGAAGATAATTCATGGGATGATTGATGATTTCTTCTTTCATAGTGGTCTGATTTGTCAAAGTCATCCAACCTTTCTGTATTTGAATGAAATTTATCATCTCGTTCTGCATAATCCTGTTTGTATAAACTTGACTCGTGATACTTTTGCCTTTCCTTTCTTCTGCCATATTCTTCATCACTTATATACTGTTTTGCTACAGGAACCTCTGCATATGGTCTCGTCTCTTGTTCTCTCCTGTACATAACATCCCTACCTGCAGGCCTGTCAGTATAGGAGTCTGTACGTCTACCGTTGTCATTATACAGGTCATTAGGTCTACTGCTACCTTTATCATGTGACTCTGCTAAGTGTTTTGGAAGGCCAGATTCTCTTCGATAATGTTTAATTTCTCGCTGCAGAGATTCACCAACTCTTCTAGGTGATAGAGAACCCCGTGAACCAGGTGATCGCCTTCTGTGGTGGCTCTGGTGATGCATGTAGTTATCATATTCTCTAGCCCCCTTAGACTGAACAAAGACAGTCCTTTCCGACAGAGACAATTCATCAGCTGGTGAAAACGGTGTTTTAATTATAAGAGAACCCTCACTTGGCTGTGCCCAAATACCACTTCCTTCATCCACTACCGACTCATGATATGAGTGAACACTAGGCGACCGAGAAGCAGAATTTCTACTTCTGGTTAAATCTGGCCTCTGATTCCTTGGAGAAATGAAGTCTTCACTTAACGAGTCGTCAGAAATATTAGATACAGACAAGGCAACTTCACTTTCCAAAGAAGATAAACTTTCCAATGCAGGTTCACTTTCCAAGGCAGACTCACTTTCCAAAGCAGTTTCACTTGCTGCTTCAATAAGGTCTCCAGTTTCATCTTTGTCTGATTCATTAGCTTCTTCTTTGGAACTGGTCTTTTTACTTTCTGCTTGGGCAGTGAGAATTTGTTTCACACTAACAAAGTCAACCCGGAGTCGTTTGTCTAAGCCTCCCATTGGCCAACCATGAAATTTGTGGCAAGCAGCTTGTGCTGCATCATTAGTTTCGTACTGGACATATGCAAAATTAGATCCTTTTAGCCATATCATTCTTCGGATGTCTCCAAAGCGACTGAATTCTTTCCTAATGGTTTCCTCCTTAACCCAAGGACCTAAACCTCCAACCCAAAGACATGATGTAATCTCAGATTTTCCATAACCAATGGTTACTTTGCACTCCTTGAACATTTTCCCATTCATTTCAACTTTAGCTTTGAATGCATAGTCCATATTGGCATATTTGACAAATGCATATGATGTATTGCCTTTTGGTCTTTTTATGGTAATAAATTCAATTTGTCCATATTCACTAAACTTTTTGTGTACCTCTTTTTCTGTGATGTCTCGAGGCAGATTGCCAACAAAAAGGGTTCTTGTTGCTTTTTCATCTAGTTCAGGTTCTAAAGTTTCCTCCTTTGTTGCCACGGTTTCTCTGTCAGTCTTTTGACTTGTTTTATGTTTATTCAACATAATAACTGGCGAGATCTTCACTGGTCTCTTCATTATTCTTAATGGGATCTTTGCATTCAGTGCTTTTGTAGCTTGGCTAGTATGCTGAAAATTTACAAATGCAACTTTGTAGTTTCCTGACATTTTGACTGTCACTTTTGTATGTCTACTTTCAAAAAATGACTTGTATTTGCCTTCTATAATAGACTTCACTTGTTTATCTGATGCAGATTTAGGAATTTGACTGAAACACAAGCCGGTAATTCTAGGCTTTTTTTCTGTCCCTTCATCACATTTTTCAGATCCATCTTCATCAGTATTGTCTACTATACGACCATATCCTAGTTTGCAAACACTACTGCCAATTTTCTTTCCAAATAGTTCTTTGTTGGCTTTTTCAGATGAACTAAGACTTTTAAACTTCAATAAAGCGTAAGATCTTCCAAGTTTTGAGCTTTTGATATCAATGTTCTCAATACTTCCAAATTTGCCAAATGCATTCATCAAATCATGTTTCGTAACATCAGTATCCAGATTTCCAACAAATAGTAATTTTGTAGGAGTCTCACTAGCAGAATATTTCACATCAAGAACATCCAATTTTATTTTGTCTTCTGTATCATCAACTTTATTAAAATGATCATGCAACTTGTGATCGATAGACTTCTTATCTTCCTTAGCATCACCATCTGATTTGTAAAACGGAGCAACCTTCAAAGACTTTCCTGCGATTTTCAGGCTTTGACTTCCATCATGAGCTGCTTTGGCATCTTCAGGATATTGAAAGTTAACATAAGCAATTCTTTCATTTTCAACTGTGACAATTAAAATGTTCATTGAACCAAAGCCTTCAAATGTTTCCTGCAGATGTGAAACAAGTACATGATTTGGAATCGGTCGAACCACAAGAGACTTGTATTTAGTTTGAGATGTCGATTCATCGGTGTTTGTTACTCGAGCTTCTTTTTCTCTTATAACATCTACATCCATCTGCCCATATCCAATTTTACATTGTCTATCTCCAATAAAGCTCTTTTGTAATGTGTCTCTTGCTTTTTTTGCAGAATCAATATCAGAAAACTTTATAAAAGCAAACACTTTACTTTGACCAAGGTATGTGTTGTGCTTGATATCAATATCTTCTATTTGGCCATATTCTTCAAATATCGTTTGCAGGATGTTTCTCCGAATGTAAGGTGGCAGATTTCCAACAAACAGCACACGAGTTGGAGTCACCAATTCTGTTCTTGCAGAATATCCTTCCTCTGCACCAAAATGTTTATTAGCATACCTGGCAGCATCATACTGTGACACTGCACGAGATGCTGGTTTAGGAGAAATGCTTCGTTTGTCATACCGGCTCTCATGCACAATAGTTTCTGATTTTTTAAATGGTCTATCTGATCTCGGAATCTGTTTGAAACACGGCTTGACTTCAACCTTTCTACTGTCCAACAGTAATGGATGCAACTCTATGGAATTGTAAGCTCTTTTAGCATCTTCGGGCTGTGCAAATCTGATGTATGCCAGTCTGTCAACACCTTCACTTATTATTTTAACAGAAACACGGCCATATTTTTCAAACTCTATAAGCAAACCGTCCTCTAAATCAGAGTTTGGAATTCGACTCGGTATATAGCTAATACACAAGTCCTTGTATAATGGAACTGTAGGGTCATCAACTTTATTTTCATTCGTAGACGTTGCACTAACTTCTTTACTTCTCCTGTCACCCTTATAGGTTGATTCATCCCTTTTTTTATGGCTGTGGATTCTGTGAAACTCATCTTCATTCCTTTTGTCAGGACTACCAAATTTATTTTCCTTGTGAAATTTTTGTCTTTTAAAGCTGTCATCAGAATTCCAACCATCATCAGACCAATCTCTCCTAGACCGAGGACGCTTTGCACCATCATATTCAGAAAAAAATTCTCGTCTCTTCATCTACAAAGATAAATTCAACAATTATTTGTACACCGATAGCTTTTATGTCACATTTAGAAATGAAATGTTTTTGATTGTGTATGCAGTTGTCATTTTGTGTGTACACAAACCTGTAATACATGTACATACCAGACATCAAAATATTGTATCTTTGTTGCTGGGTTACGCGAATCACTAAATAATCATGCTAATTAATGTTTTGTAAAAAAAACACTGCAAACAATATAATTAATGAACCTCAAAAAGTAACACAAGAAAGTGTGGTGTGGATTCATGAAAAGTAGTTCATTAGCCCCTTAGAGCCAAGATATTATTTTTTTTTATGAATCCTCTTTTGAGTACATTCTCTTACTTAATCCATTATTCATTAAACTTTTAACAAGTCTGCCAATTTAACTGCTATATTATATTTTTAATTGTAATGGTGTGTTCTGTATTTTCTGAGATCAAATGAAAATAACACCCAGAAAGCTGATGACATCATTAGAAAGTGATGACAATTGACATTAGCAATTGGAACACTCCAAGTTGATGGTTCAAGAGTCTATAGTTAGATTGTAGCTAGGTATTTTCTTCCAAGAAATACCAAATATAGTTAGTTCTGAAGAAAACCAATTAAGTTTACAATGGACATAACCATGTGGTGTTTTTAAGATTTGAGGGTGTTATTGTCTATTTGATGCCAGAAAATATTAAAATGGCAAGAAATATTTACAAAAGTAACAACCCAAAACATCCTTTTTGATTGTAATCTGACCGATTAGGCCAGTAAATTTCCATTAGTAGGCAGGTGGCATTAAGCATGAAATGTGCCACACGTATAATCTTTGATTTCGGATTTAGTAGGGTACTTGATAATCTTCATGGTAAAGCTTCCATTTGATTACATTAATATCACTAGTATTGGACTCGAAAACCTTAAACTAAATGTTCATGACGAAGATTCAGATATGTACCTCCTGGGCTAAGGAAGGAAGGAAACTGTTTTATTTAACGACACACTCAACATATTTTATTTACGATTATATGGCGTCGAACATATATTGAGGGAGAAAACCAGCTGTCGCCACTTCATGAGCTACTCTTTTTAATTAACAGCAAGGGATCTTTGATATGCACTATCCCACAGACAGAATAGCACATTCCACAGCCTTTGATGTACAGTTGTGGTGCACTGGCTGGAGCGAGAAACAGCACAATGGACCCACTGATGGGGATCAATCCCAAACCGACCACAATAAAGTGAATGCTATACCACTGGGCTACATCTCACCCCTCATAGATTTGGAATAAGCAAGTCCTGCATTTTCATTAATATGCTTAACAACTGATACTGGGCATGTTCTATAGTTAAGACAGTTAGTCTAACAGTATTAGCCAAAGTAGTCAATGCTTCACTTTATATTACAAGCAAGTCCAGAGTATGTACTTTTTTGTTTTATTCATTTTAAAATACTGGTATTAATTATTTCTTCTATCCGTATATTTTAATTACAATGTCATAATTATGCTGCATCAAATAACAAATTTTAAAATAAACGCTCAAAAAAACATTCCACACAAGCCTTCCTGCAATGCGTGACCTTGGGGTTGGGCGGTATACTGTACATTACGTTTGGTATCGGTATCATGTCAATACCGATTTACCATACCAAAGCAAACCACAAAATTTCCATATTAAAATTAGAAAAATGTACACCACCATTTTGTAGAACACTAATGATACATCTGATAAACTCAAAATAGCTGAAAAGAAAAGAGAGATGAGGGCCTTGTGTATGGAATTTAATTTTATTTAGATGAAATAAGCAAGGAAGACTTAACTCGGGCATGCATTCAAAGCAGAGTATACCGAAAATACTGCTCAATATTGATATCGGTATTGTATAAATACCTATACCATGGTAATTCACCCCCAAAATACTGATACTCAACTTGAAAGTTGAATACCATCCAGCTCTAGGTACATGAAATACGAATTTCACTAGAAGAAAAACACAGCATTAGAAAAGCTTCCTTTAGCTGTAAACAAAATATAAAAAAATTATTAATAATATTTTAATAATTAAGATAGCCATTTTGACAGAACCACCTTTCTGGGGTGGGTACAGTATAACTTGGCGACACTCATACCAAATTTCGAAGTTACCTTTTAAGAGATTAAAGGGTTATGGCAATTTAAACTTTCGGACTTACCACTCACCAAGCTAAAATTGAAATACAATCTAAAAATGCAAAAAATACATAAAACCTTATTAACATGCAACAGAATATTTTTAAACATAGGGCAAGTGAAAATGAAAATTGAATATACAGCTGCAGGACTCAAAATCAGAAGTAAAATACTGTGTAGATTTTTTTTTAAATAGCAGGCCAAAGGTAATATGCTAAGAATAAATATAGCCTGCTAAAAATAAGACAGCACGGGGCGAGTGGAGGGTTTGGAATTGTGTGGAAAATTAGATGTACTTTTTTAGAACATTATTTAATTAAAATATCACAAGCTCAGCCTCAGTTAAATAAAAGATGATAGGATTGTACTTACATCTGTCTTTTAAAACATGACCTGTGATTTTTGTGGTAAGTTTAGGTTAAAAAAAAAAAAACGAACTGCTTTTTCAAGCCCTGTAGTTGATCTCCCCTTTCCCCACTTTCTGTTATCTTGGATGCTATGATTCAGATGCATGCAAGCCAATTAAGAGAAGAAAAAAAGAAAGAAAAAAATAATAATCAAAAATATAAAAGACAATTTTCTACAATTTAATGATTTACCTGCTGCTTATTACATTCAAATTTCATTGTGAAAGCAAAGATGAGGTGTATGAAGAGAAAAAAAAGTGGGTTTTAGTTTTAATAACATTCCAGGCCCCATGCTTATAAACCTTATAGTCTAAACTTAAAAAAGTCCAGACTTTAATATCATGGCAACACAAGTCAAGCCTAGACTTTTATTAAAGCCTAATCTTTAAGTTTTATAAGCACAGACCCTGAACAAGTTTTAAAATCTCACAAACAATTCGGATTGTTACCATCATGTTCTATCACAGAACATTCTTCTAATGGTACATTCAAAAACTAATCTTGCAAGTAATTGCAGACACAGACCCTCCTAAACAGACAGCATTCTGAACATTACAAACAAGCACTTCAGTGTTTCGTGTTTTTACTTTTGTATGTTGATTTCATGGCTTATGTATCTAATATTTGGGAACATCTGGTGCCACACCAACACCCATCCATGTCTTGCTACAGATGATTTTCCTTGCTTGTCTTGACCTCAGCATTCATTTTATGTTATGACTCAAAAACCAGTCTGGCAATCAACCATAAATGTTTGGTAATGTCTTTAATTTAAAGGCACAAAATAAACACCCTGAACATCAGAGATCACGACTTCATTCACTTCAATTTTCATGTGTGTTGCTTTTAATGTCGAAAACCACTTCAGCTTCTCAAGTTTTTATTCTGTATCTTGATTCTTGGCTTAGATATATAATATTCTGGAACATAAGCTCTGCTAGCTGATCTGGTCACACAATAATACCCACGCATGTCTGATTTAACTGCTGCAGATAATTGTTTTTGCCAGTTTGCCATTCATTTCCATCATTTTCATTTCCATTAAGGTATCATCATGTACAGCTTAACATCTACTTATTTCCATCAAAAGTTGTCAGCATCAATATTTAGAAGCAAATATTTATCTTTTGTCAATGTATAGTCCATTTGTGGACCGTGCATTAAAAACAGTTAATATGTTAAAACCAAATGCAATAAGGTATCCAATACATTTAGTACATGTATGTAATATTTGACAATATGACCACAAAACATTAACAAATCAGTTAATCCTTGAACATGAGTTTCATTCCATTGCAAGCACTAAATCTACATTTTCCATTTTGTTTCAAAGAATACACCATGGAGAAGCACGTGTAGATAATGATGATCCGTCACTGATAACATACACCATTGACAGAAACTCCTCAACTCCACAGTCAAAGACTAACAAACGAGGTACCAATCATGCATTTCAATGAATTCCACTTTGCTCATCACAATTCCATATCACACAAAATATAGCATCAGTCTAACCAGTGACAATTTCCTGCCTGTACCTGTACAGACATTTATTTTTCCTTCAATCCACAATTCCAAATATCATTTCTTCTTTTTTCCAACTGTCTGTAACTGCTGACACTAACAAAGTATCATCGTCCTCTACACGCTCCTGTATTCAGCTTTAATCAAGTAGGCAGGTGGCCACTATACTCCAAGGTCAAGAAAACTGGTTTTTGTGCACATTCAGCTAAATATGTAACATTTATTCACTTGAAGAGTCTGAACATAAACTGGAGGTATTTACTGGTTCTGCATTTATCTTTGCAACGAACTGACAGCAAACATGAAAAGTTTCCTCCATCTGAAGAACTTACATATGCATACAAGCTCCGAATTGTTTTTGAGTTGTGGCAAACTAATTTCTGCCTAAATTATATGAAATTATCTGGTGAAAAGATTTCAGACCATCTCATTTTGCTTGACTTCTCCGTTGTCCCCCCCCCCCCCCCCCCCCCCAAAGCACAGATTTGCTCCAGCAATGGTGGGTGGGATAATAGTTGATCCACATGATATCCATCTTTCTTCATCTAGTACACTCATGAGATCTTATGTATGTATATACATGTTATAACCAGTATCTTCTTTATAACTCTACAAATACCCATTTAATTGGCATCTTGTACATGTATATACATTCAAACATTTCTCCATGAAATGATCAGCTGATCCATTCCTTTAACAGTCTTTTAAACAAATGGCTTCCTTGCTTATCATCTCAATTAAAAATGTGGTTTTAGCCATCAGAATAATTTACTGTTATTTTCTTGTTAAGGTTTTAATGTCAAATAGAGCTTGGCGGTATACCGTACACATACCATTCAGTGTCGTTATCATGTCAAGTTTCAGTATTAAAAAAAGGTTTCCCGCCACTTAGAAAGCATTGAAAGTATTGTGTCAATACCAAATCTACGTAAATCACCCAAAAACCATTGATACTGAACCTGAAATTTCAATACCGCCCAGTTGCAATGTCAAACACATCAGTTTCTTGAGCTAAGTTCTGTCCATGGTGATAGGAACTGGTTGAGCACCTTTAAAGCTCCGACCACAGGGCTCAACATAAAACATTCCTGTTGTTTGTCGGTAATGGCAATCAAAAATGCTCAGAACAAAAATGTTGCT
>JAECMU010073378.1:0-10671 GCA_016106625.1 Dracogyra subfuscus
CGTGATCTAAGTGTGTTACAGGTTTGTAGATTAACCGAAATAATAATTAATTTTCGCTGGATACAACTAGGGAGTGCGGCTTTAACTTTGTTAGAGCTTTGCACTTGTAAACGAAGTTAATCTTGATGAACTAAACTGGTCACCATTAAATTGACATAATTAAACTACTAAATAATTGTTAAGCTATATTACTAATCCAAACTATTAAACACTAACCAAATATCAACAGTTTAACAAATATCAATATTTAAAAAATGTGTTTGGTCGTGAATAAGATAAGTCTTGCCAAGCTCCAATAAATTGAATAATAAATATATAAATAAAAATTTGTCATATTGATACCTTTCCAAGTGGAAATTTGGAAATAAAATTTGTGTTCTTGTTTGTTTCACCAAACTTGAAGTCTGGGGCAACTTTCACATCTACTCCACTGTACTGGGCAGCTACTAGGGCTTTGTATGCCCTAAAATTCCCTGGGTACGTGTAGAGTGTCTGAAAAAATATATCACAAAAAAATTATTTAAAAATCAGTATACTAGACAAAAAACATATAAACAAATTATAATCAATGAAGATGCATGTGATATGCCAAGATATTACACACACTACAACAATACTCACACCGGCCGCCATGTCACAGCTTAAAAAGGAAGTGACGTACCGGTATTTTGTAGGATATGCGCACTTGCTAAATTTAATTCTCTAGTTACCCGGATGATTGACTGAAACTTACATGAAGGAATTTTGGTTTATATTTTTCAGAAAAAATTAGCAAAATGGTAAGCTAAATGCGTAGAAATGTTTTTTTAGTGATGTATTGTTAAACGGCTACACGATAAAATGCAGTGTGCATTTATATAGGTGATATTTGACTGGCTTGATGTATTAAATAAAGTGTAGCAGAAGCTGTCACTAGCAACGTTAGCAGATTTCAGTGGCATTGAGCAAGCATTTTCTTCAGTTGCATATTATAGAAGAATTCTTATGTAAATATAATCATGTTGTTATAAATAAATAAAAGATAATTAAAACTGGTTACATTTTCTTCTTTTTCTACTTCATGCTGTATGCTTATACATCAGGTAATTGGGTTTGAAGTCTGGTTTTGTTGCTAAATCATAAATGGCCCAGCTCAGGCTGCTGCTACCACAGTAACAGTGCTAGTGGATCAGTCAGAGATCATGTTACAGTCATAGCTTAAAGACTGCAAGTAGTTTTATGACCTGTAACAAATGTGAAATAAAATAAAAGTCCATATAGTACTACCACACAAGGCTTTAGATCTCATTAATTTGATCATAACAGGTTTTGTTTAAAAAAAATTCTATTCAGAGTGCTGTGAGGTCCTTTTAGTGGAATAATGTTATTAATAACAGGTGAACAGTTGTGAATATTTAGAAATTTTATTTAATCTCATTAAATGATAACAACACAAGACTAGTTTTAATTGAAAATATTTTGATGTGAGGATGTTTGTGAGATCAACCCCTGCAATTACAATCAGCAATGCTGTGCAGTTTTTAATCCTGCTTTGTTTTTTACTGTGGATTTGTGAGATCAATCCCTGCAATTGCTCACAGCAGTCAGCAATGACGTGGAGTTTTTAATCATTCTCTGCACTTTATTTTATTGTAGATTTAATCATATATTTTCCTATGGAATTATTTTTACCTTGGATATTTCCGTAATTGCAGGGTTGGAAGATTGTTTTGGACACAACATTTAATGACTAGACATAATTCAATACATTGCCATCAGACTGAACTGTTTTGTCAAATACATTGCCATGTATACAACAGGGAGATGTGACCAACTTGAGGGCTTGAAATTAAGAACCTGTGACAATTTTTAAAGTTTTTTTTGCCAGAGGAAAAGCAAAATGCTCATCTACACCAATTTTGCGCTTGCCTATAGCAATTTTTAAACAGGTTGCTACATAAGGGGGCGGGATCTAACTAGATAAAGTGCTTGTCTGTGTTGCTTGTATTGCAAGTTTTTTTCTGTTCCAACTAATGCACCATGACCAAGGCCATATGTGCTGTCGTTTCTGTGGGAAAATGCATATAAAAGATCCTTTGTAGTTGCTAACGCAGAAAAATGTAGTCCAACAGAATTAATTACCTAAAGTTGATGATTTATAAAGAATCTGTAATATGCTCTAGTGGTGTCATTAAACAAAACGGACAATTAACTTTTAAGTTTAACGCACGGTAAAGAAACAAAATGACCCCTTCAACTGATGGTACTAATTTTTATCCAGCGGCATGTTGCAATTCAATGAGAACCTGTTGAACTAAGCTGCCAGTTGACCAAGCTTGGCAGTCAAACATTAAGTTGTATTTTGTCTACGCAATCTCTTTTGAAATGTGTTGTTTTGAGATTGTTCGAGTTTTCACTATGTTCAGTAAGTATTACAGATTACAAATATTACTTTAAACCAGTGAATGATTTGAAATAAATACCAAGTCCTCATAGTATGAACATTTCAGGCAGGATAAATATTTAAAGGGACATACCCTAGTTTTTAAACACTAAGACATAGTTTTGACTATTAGAGCCGTTTGTTGATAACTGTAATCATACTTTACTTAAATGTTATTGTTTAAAGTATCCATTTCCATACATTCGAAGTGTTTTTGGTCATCCTGATGTTTTTTAATATCACAAAATGCATTTCTCTTATTTTTAAAAAGGCACATGCCTCTGAGAAGTAACAGTTATGTAGTCGAGTTTTATTCTATTTTAGAGGGTATTTCACCATTTCAAAGTCAAAGACTCATGTTTCACTCAATTGTAACTTTATACAAATGTGTTACAGGTTTGTAAATTAAACTAAACTTAATGTTAATTTTCATGAACTGAAACTAGGGTATGTCCCTTTAATTGAATAGAAAATTCTGTTTTACATTCATCTTTTTATCAGTAATAAGTTAGTGTGCATAATTTCATCAGGGAGCTAGATTGAATTGTGTCATATTGTATAATTTATTAAGTTACAGCTCGTAAAAAGTTATTGATCTTAACTTTTGACAGGCTACTGTATGTTTGGGCCATGAGATTCAACCCCCTACATTGTTCCATATTTTCCCCTATCTCAACCTAACTGGTATGGCTGTGTATGTCAGGGCTTTAGATTGTACCAAAGCTAAGGTGATAGACACTGTCCCCAAAATTAAACATGTCCAAATAAGTACATGCCACTGAAATGGTACTGTATGTATTAATTAAATTAAACAAATTTGAAATAAATTTCTACTACATTTCAACAGTTGTTCATAATATTGTTGTGCTAAATAGACCTTGCTGTACTTGGCACACACCAAAAATATGTTGTTTCTAAGGCCCTTTATGTGCTGTCCTGTCTGATAGTACTTATAAAATTCCTGTGTTGCTAATAAAACTATGTGGAAAGGTTTTACTAACAAAGTATGAGAAATGTTGAATGTTTGACATCCAGCAGCCATTGATTAATTAATGAGTTGTTGAAATAATATCTATATATATATATACTGAGAAGAAAAAAAGAATCATTGAACCAGGGCACAATATTTCACGCGAACCCCCGTTCTGTTCGCATGTCAGTTACACAAAATGAAATTTACGTGAACTGCAAATCGGTTACGTCATGACCTGTAGATATTCAGAAATCAATTTGCAACTAATATAAACTAAATGCTCAGTATGTAGTGGAGCCAAACGGTTTAAAGAAATGTACACGGACCGCTGGGTATGGCTAAATTATCTGCTGATATTACATCTCTAAAGGAATATTAGAAGACATATTGGATTGGCTATAATTATACAAATGTTGAAAATGGTTTTATCGTAAACAGGAATTCAAAAGTGTCACAAACGTGTAACAGTGTTGTACAAGTATTTAACCAAACATAAATGTTTATGAAATAAAATAAATTACTTGTTCTGGTAATTGAGGGGGCGGGGGATCACATTAAAAAAATCCCATTTGGCATTGGTTTTCTGTTTTTATTTTATAATTATATAATTTCACTTAAAGCTATAACATCAGTAGATGTTTGTTCTGCTTAAACTGTTGTTTTAGAAATGTTATTAATAAACACATTTCAGAGTACATTTATATGTCATTACGAATTTGGGCAAGTGTTAATTGTCAAGCACTGCATGTACAATATGATTTGTTGATTACAGGTCTAGATACATTGTTAATAAACTTACAACCTCTATTGTGAAACATTGTTATTTAAAATGCATCTTTTTATTTTTCAGGGAAATGAAAATAGTCTTCCCATGGAGCTCTGCTCAAATTGTAAGCACACATGTTTCATTTAGGTCCGATGCAGATTTTAAAAGATGCTAGTAATCACCCAATTCATATCATCGAAATTTTCTTGATTAAATTACAAGAGCAAAAATAAATATTTTACTTTTCTGATAATGATTTACTGTACAGAGTACATGAACAAATAGGTTTAATGGAAAAGAACATGTTTAACATGGATATATTTATTTTGATTGGTTTGCTGTCAACTGCTTAAATGAGTACAGGCAACATTTTGTTCAGTATTATATTGCAATTCACTAAGCAAATTTCAAAGATAGCTACCCAATTTTAAAACATTAAACTGTAGTTGCTAATCAGTTTTCAATTGACTAAAAATATCGCTTATCAAGATTTTGAAAATAAAATGTTCCCAGGAGTTAATTATATTTTATGTTTGTATTCTCTTTTCCTTTTTTTTTTTCTAAACTGAAATTATGGGGGCTACCTTTTTTTGTTCGAGGGGTATAAATATTTCACTGAAAATGAAATGCATAGGTCACGGTTGAGGTATGCAAGCATGAATTTTACATTTATACAAATGTATTGCTTTAATGTCTAACTTCAGTTGACCTGGATGAAATAAAACGATTGGGAAAGCGTTTTAGAAAGTTAGATCTTGACAACTCTGGTTCACTGAGTGTTGAAGAATTTATGTCCCTGCCTGAACTGCAGCAAAATCCACTGGTACAACGAGTGATAGATATTTTTGACACAGATGGAAATGGTGAAGTGGATTTTAAAGGTTGGTGAACTAATTCCATTGAAACTAACAGATAACCATACATTTGCATGCATTTGCAGAACATTTATATATATCTTTTATGTTAATATATATATGCACTTAAAATCGAAAGGCAGCATGAATTTGAGAAGTTATCAGAAGCAACATTTGATTATGTAATGGATACAAATACAGTCTTCACCATGAATAAAATCAAGAACTGAAGTTCATTTTTCTGAAATGGTGCTATGAGTAATCGCATAAAAAGTTTAATATAATTTATTAATTATTTTATTGCAAGGCAATCAATTTGTCATTATACTGGTTGTATAATTGTATAAATTTAATTCCTTTTTTAGATAAAACAAATTTGTTTTGCACTTAACTGCATTCGGCTGTAATTTTGCTTTTGACAGATTTACTACCACTATTTTTAACCAGTGATTTTCTTGTGAATTAAAGAAATGCAAAATTAATTTACATTCAGATAAATTATGCATATATTGTTCTAATTAATTCTGGTATTTTTCAACTATTCAATGTGTATATATGATATAGAATAAACATCTTTCCAACAAATAAAAGCTTGTTTTTGATTATACTACTTTAAAATGATTTGTATGTTCTTTCCTTTTAATTTGAAAATACCTTTTGTGGTACTTGTAAATGTTCTGTCAGAACTCGTGTTTTGATAAATATTGCTGAAAATTATGAAATAGATAATGCTTCTTGCAAAGGGTACAGAGAGTCAAATTATGTACCCTAAAAGTAAAATATTTGGATATGGTTTAGATAGATTTTAATAAGAGAACCGCTGTTTAATATTTGGGGATGTGCATTGTCCAATTCCAAACATTTCACAGGGCTCAAACTTACCAATTTGTTGCCTATTGCAATTTTTAAAAAACACCAACGATAATTTTCAGCCTGCCTTTGGCAGTTATTTTTCAAAGTGCTTTTGCAGCAAATCAACATGACTGAAAGGTTATTTTGCTGTATGTGAATATTTAAAAAGCACAAATGTTACATACTAGCAGATAATATACACAATAGTCCATCCCATATTCCTATAAAGATGCTTTTTTGTAAATAATTTCAGTTTGGTTTGATATGAGAAAAAAATTAAAAATGATTTGGAAATAATAGTTACATTGTACTATTTTTTGGTACAGTTTAGAAAACTATCAACTCGGAAATAAATAATTTGTAGAAAATTCCTTAGTATGAAAAAAAGGTGTTCCCTGTAGGAAGGACTATAGGTATATACAGTTTGCCATCATTGAAAAGATTTACCGATGGGAAAAACTGTTAACCAATTGCAGAAAAGTATTATCCCGACCTACAGCAATTTATAACTCAACAATGGCAGTTACCATTGGTGCTGTTATTAAGTGCAAACCCTGTTTCAAATCCAAATATGTACTCTCAAATTATTTACTGGCAGAAAATCTGCCTGCCTAAATTAAGTATGTATTTGGTAGTCGATTGATAATTTGCTTCATTTGAAAGTTTTAAATCACACATAACTTGACTGATTAATAGTGCATTTAAAATGTGATGGCCTGTAAAGGTATGTTGCTTTTGACATCATTTTTTTAATTCACAGAGTGGTAACTGTGTACCATGAATAGTATGCACTATGGATTATATATTTGCTACACAAATAAAACTAAATAATATTACCTATTATGTTGTGTATAATTGGAACATGAAAATCTTAGGTTAAAGAAACTAAATTTTATTGAAAATGTTCTATTGTATTTCTTCATAGAGTTTTTATTTGTAGATCCAGGTAAGTGTTTTTCATATATAATTTCATCAGATATTTTAAATATTTTTGATCACATAAATATTCTTTTCAAGAGCTTAAAGTAAGGATGTAGTACACAAAATTGGTAACATGTATGTTTTTTCATATATTTAGGATTATTTTTTGTCACACAATGGGGGAAAAAAAGTGCAATGTTTTTTGTTGTTTTACAGTATATGTGTTTATTTGTTCCTGATGTTATGGTGAATGTTTTCAGAATTCATAGAAGGAATCTCACAGTTTAGTGTTCGAGGCGACAAAGAATCGAAGCTGAGGTGTAAGTGTAAGCGTCTGTTTGTCCCTGGCTGAGATATGCCCCTTGGGACTTTATCCCATTGCATGTTTCTGATGGTAGCACTTTTTAATAATAGTACTTAAGAAATGGAATTCAGTTTTGAACTAACCAGGAGCCAGACTGCATAAAGGTTGTTTTTTCATTATTAAATTTTCCCTATATATACATAATGCAGAATGCACTTGTAAGATTACATCTTATTAATGTATATGACAGTGAAGTTGAACAAATAAACAAGTCAGTTATATTTTTAAGCAACTTGTTACAAAATTCATACATATTACTATGGATTTATTCCAGTATGTTTTGATTTTTAAAACACCCAACAAATTACTTCATAAAATCATTAATATTTGAATACTTTTATAAAAATGAATAATAATCCGTTAAATAAAAAATGTAGTACATATCTAATATCTAATTTGTGAGTTAAAAAAAAATCAGTGACATCAAATAATATGTAAGCATTTTTTATGCAGGCTTTAGACTGATGTACATAGCTTTTGTTGTGACACTCTGCATTTAATAAAATGACCTCAATTTTATAGGCAGCTGGATGAAAAACACACACAAAAACACGTAACATTTTTATGAATCTATTGTTTTCTGAAAGGTGCTACTGTTCAGAAAATGCACCCCAGAAATTCTCATTTGTTTATAATTCCAGTCATTTTTATTAAATAAAAAAATAAAGCTAGTAGCTTAAGTGCTTTTTTATATATTTTTAATTATTATAGTCTGAAATGGAACGGTTATTTAAAATGATTGACACTCATTCATTTTGTTTAATAGTGAACATATTTAATTTGTCAGCTAAAATTCATATTGTTGTGTTTTTATTTTTAATAACTTTAAAATTACTTTTAAAGCATTTGAAAATTGATAACTTAAATGTATCAGCTAACTGATATAATTTTAATTTAGTGAATTTTCCATCTTATTACTATGAGAATTTCTGGTTTGCATGAATATTTTCTAGTTATTGTATATGTATTTGCTGTTGGTTAATTGACTTGTCATATGCAGGGTTCTTGGGAGTTAAAAAAAAGCATGTAGTGTTGTAGAAAAATAAAATGTTTGCAATGTTAAAAGCACTGAAAATGTGTGCTATCTGATGCCTTGTGAATAATGGATATATTGGTCAATAATTGAGATAAAATAAAAAAAACCTAGTTCATGTAGCTTCTTCTCTACCTGCTGCTCTGGGTATGACTGCTACTGTTTGGATTTTAAGTTGATAGTTTCATTAATAGACTGGAATAATCATTTCAACAAATCACAAATTGATTTTAATTAATGTTAGAAATTTTTTTGTTTTCTGTTTTTTGTTTGTTTATTTGTTCATAAACCTTATGATTCTTACAGATGAATGTGATGTTGAAATAGTTATTTCCGGCTAGGAGCCATTGTGTGGAATTTAGTTTAGTGTAGATGCATCTAGGCTAGAAACAACATGATGGCTTGACATTTTGTTGGTATTGCAGGCATATTTAATTTTTTATCTGTGTGTGCAGAAATTTACTTATCTTGGTATAGTTTAACTTGGAAAAAAATACTTATTATGAAACTTGAAGATTAATCTAGAAATATATTGACTGTTTGTAATGAACTCCTTAATACATGATAGACACAGGTTTGATGAGTAGACTGTAATGAAGTTTCATTGATTGATCTACAACTGATATTCACAACACACTGATGGAAATTCCACTTTAAAGCCAATATATTTATTCCAATATATTCTAATTGGAATTTGGAATAAAACTTGTTGAATTTAGTCAAAAGGTTGAAGTGTATTTGAAATACAGCTTGATTAGTCTAGAAACTGATGAATGTATGGATTGAAGCTTAAATGTAGCCTAGAATGTGATTGTTTTTTTAAGTAAAGCTTGTTGAGCCCGGGTTAGAAATTGATAAACGTTTGACATATAATAGGGTTTGTTTGAAATAGGGTTTGTTGAGTTTAGTGTAGAAACTGATGAATGTTTGAAATAAGGTTTGTTTAGTCTAATGTAGAAACTGATGTATGTTTAAAATTAATTTTAAGTTTAGTGTAAAAACTGATGAATGTTTCAAATAAGGTTTGTTTAGTCAAATGTAGAAACCGATGTATGTTTGAAATTAACTTTGCTGAGTTTAGTGTAGAAACTGATGAATGTTTGAAATAAGCTTTGTTTAGTCTAATGTAGAAACTAATGTATGTTTCAAATTACGTTTGTTGAGTTTAGTATAGAAACTGATGAATATTTGAAACAAGGTTTTGTTTTGTTTAGTGTACAAACTGATGAATGTTTGAAATTATGTTTGTTGAGTTTAGTGTACAAACTGATGAATGTTTGTAATAAAACTTGTTGAGTCTAGAAACTAATGAATGTTTGAAATAAAGCTTCTTGAATCTAGTGTAGAACCTGACAAATATTTGAAATGAAGGTAGAAACAGATGTTTGAAATGAAGCTTCTTGAATATAATCTCAAAACTGTTTGAAGGTTGTTGACTATAGAAACTGATAAACATTTGACATTAAGCTTGTTAGGTTGTCTAGAAACTGATGAATGTTTGAAATTAAATTTGGTTTAGTGTAAAAAAAAAAAGAAGGTGATAAATGTTTTGAATGAAGCTTAAGTGTAGTCTGGGAACAGATTGTTATTTGAAATAAAGCATGTTGAGTCAGGCTAGAACTAATGAATGTTTGAAGTAAAGATTGTTGAGTCTAGTCTAGAAACTAAATGATTGAAATGAAACTTGTTGAGTGTAAACTAAAACTGCTGAATGGTTGAAATGATGCTTATTGAGTCAAGACTGGAATCCAGTCAAATCCAATGAAATGAAAGTTTGTCTTGAAATCAAGTTTTTCAAGCATGTAAAAACTGATCATTGTTTAAAATACATCTATTTGGAGGGTAAATATTAGGAATGAAGCTTAAATGTAGTCTGGAAAAGTGTGTTTTTAGTTATTGATTGCAGCTTGATTTAATTGAGAAGTGTAAAAACTGGCATAGATGCAAATTAAAATATGTTTATGACAAACGAATAAGACTGAACTTGTACTTATTCTTTTAAGAACTGAATATGTAAGTATCTACTTACGTAAAATTTGATGTGCAGTTCTCATGAACATTTGAAATGTGGTTGTGCTTTTGAAACACCACTAATCACACATCATAAAAATAGGTTTCGTTGTTGAGTGTGTGCATTCTTGTTGCATCAGATGTATGTGAATCGCACATGATATAAATCTCCAGGTTTCAGAATACATTTAACACAAGGCTAAGACTATCGCTGCAAAGCACAGTCACTTGGTGTTTGTGCATGCTGCTGTTGTAAGAGGTGCTAACTGAAATGTTGACACACTTTCATCTTTGTCAAGTTTGAGCCTGAAAGGGGCACACTGGCTTCAGTTCTGTATAGCCTATACTCTCAGTGTTTACTATCATTATGTTTTGTTTGTATCCAGGGGGTATGGGTGGTGATCATAAACTTGGTGAATTAAAACATTTATTTTCATTATTTCAAAATTTTAATAAAACAGTATGGTTAAAAATAA